>SMGT01013140.1:389940-433961 GCA_004794575.1 Lanistes nyassanus | reverse complement strand
GTAAATAACTTCATAGGGTGAAGGTACATAAATAACTTCATAGGGTGAAGGTACGTAAATAACTTCATAGGGTGAAGGTACGTAAATAACTTCATAGGGTGAAGGTACGTAAATAACTTCATAGGGTGAAGGTATGTAAATAACTTCATAGGGTGAAGGTACATAAATAACTTCATAGGGTGACAGATAGCCTTTGAAATGTGTGTATGTGTACAATTTGAACCTTTTTTCTTTGGAGACAGGGACTGTGATGTATGGGCAGTTTTCGAGTGCAGATAAATCGTGTATAGTGTGGACAAGTAAAAGACATTCTTCAGCAAGAAGTTATTTTTAATCCCCAATTCCCCTAGGTGGCGTGCGCATCAGTAACAGTTTCGTTGGCAACTTTGTCATACGTCTTTCTCGGAATAATGCCGGAATTAGATTCAATTTTCAGACTCCATCTCGTCGCTCATGTTTACAACTGACGCACGTGCCCTCTTTTGGAAAAGGCGGTAAAATAACTGTAAATACTTACCTCATGGTCATCATTTAAACATACAACGGCAACCTGGAAAATTTTTAACCTTTATTGTCTTTCTCATGAGCGACTTAATTAAGGATGTAAAATGTATTTCTGTTGTACAAAAAAAGCGAAGAACGTAACAAAACCCTAAAATGTGTCCATGAAAAGTTCTGCTGTAGATGTATTGACCTTCCAGAAGTTAAAACGATCATTAATGCTTTTCAGCTTTACAAAGCTTTGAAAATTAAAAACCAGCAACCACATTTAGAGGAGCATTTTGTTTACATTTTATTGTCTATAGAACGGAGAAGTATATAAAAAAATTGTGCAGAAATATTATCCATTTTATACTTTCAAGACAGATTTATTTAAAGATGAAAATGGATTGTCAGGGAATGATGTATCTGACAAAGTAGAACGTATTCCCTCAAAACTTGAATTTTGTAATGAAAAACAGTAAAATAATTTTGTTGAAAGGTAGCTAACAGAATTTTAAGCTGGTAACCACCAGATTTATGCAAGCAGCAGTATGTGCACACAGACTGGTGCATACCCCCCCCCCACCACCACCACACTGCCACCGCACGCACACACAGACACACCCACACACAATACCAATAATTCTTTTGTAACACACGTCATAGAAAGGAGCCTCACACGAAAGGGAGATAACTCACTTTGCCGGCGCTGAGGGCTTCCTCCTCGTACGACATGGCCACAACAGCCAGCATCAGGTTCAGCAGGTAGAAGGAACCGAAGAAGATGACAATGAGAAAGAAGAGAACGTTCCAGGGTCCATTTGATCTCATGATCTGGAACGATAAGCACAACATATTCAACACCTTTTGTAGCTTTTTGTACATTAGCCATTAGTTTGGAGAACTTTGCAGGCGTAGATTGCTTAATCATATGCCTTTTTATTCCATTCATAATTAAAGATGTCCTTAAAATATTGTATACTAGACCTGTAGGCCCTTTTATGTATTGAAGAAGAGATTCGAACGCGCATGGAACCCATCTCAGATCGCTTTGGGTCAGAGGAAAATTCTTGTCTTTGTTTTCAGACGTAACAGTTATCTTAAGGTAAAACATAAAGAACTTTAGGACGGCACAAACAGATAAACAGATAACAAATAACAAAAATCACTTAGCTGACAAGGAGGCTGGTCATGCATGGTCGATGGACAGGAGGAAAGTGTGGGGAAGATGGACAGCACAGGAAGTAGAGCGTGCTAAACCAATCAGTGGAGAAAAGTACTGCAGCCAATAGAAAGGCGTGTCCTATCGGGGTTGGTGAAAGGGGAGGGGGGAAAGAGGTGTGGGGGTTGTTACAAACGACAACAGGAGAGGGGGAGGGGGAGAGAAAAAGTGGGTGGAACAGAGGTTAGTGGGTCCTGTGGAGGTCCTGTGGGGGTCAAAGTGCCGAAAAGGGAAATAAAATGAGATTTCACGTTCTTGCGGTCTGTGGAGTAATTTTTTTTACACGCCTTTCTGTTGGCTGCAGTTCTCTTCGCCACTGATTGGTTTAGCACGCTCTACTTCCTATGCTCTGTCCCTCTTCAACACACTTTCCTCCCGTCCATCGACCGTGCATAACCAGTTTTTTGTTATCTGTTTGTATCTGTGTATGCCGTCCTGAAGAAGGGGCTGTGCCCTGAAACGTCGACTTCCTGTCTGCCTGGGTCTCGCTTGGCCAAGTTCTCTTTGTTGTACCTTCATTACCTCAGGCCGCAGTCACCTGTTTCTTTTCTTTTTACTTAGTTATCTTGGGGCTTTATAACCTCTAAAAGGTACGGCATTATTTATGTATGGAAAGGAGATGCAATCGCTTATGTAGCCCATCCCAGGAAAGCAAGCGCGATGACTCAAATGACGAGGAAAGAAGAATGCACAGGAAACGTGGAGCTGAGAAAGTCCCTAAACAAAAATCTTCACTTTTTGATAATTGTCCTCCCAGTAGTCCAAGGTCAACAGCTGAAAAGCGTTGAGCATGGCCCAGCCGAAGTGGTCGTAACTCGTATAGCCGTAGTTTGGATTCTCGCCCACATCCTCCAAGCACGTGTAGTTGGCCTTACATTGTCTGTGGGGTAACGAGAGGGATTTTGTTAAGGACACGAACATGAGTCCTAGTTTGCCGAACATAGCCAAGGCATTCAGCAGTCTAGGACGCACATTCATCAAGAAAGACATTTGAGATATCGAACAGACTCACATTCAGAGAGAAGTTTTTCACTTTAGAAAAGCCCCTTGGTCAGATGCACAGAACCCACGTGAAACTAGAATGCTTAGTGTTACGGTTAAGAATTACATCCACAGAATAAAGTTTCTTCTAATATATTCACTGCTCTTTGTCGTTATCTTCTAATCCTACTGCTCCAATTTTTCTTGATTATTCATTCTCCTTCTGCGAGGTGGAGGGGGTATTTGTTGCTTAACCTCCAGGTGCATATCAGGACGGTGTTGCTTAGACAAAGTTTACGTGCTGCCACACGTAGGACTGATGGCGCAACACGGGTCTCAGTCCCACCCAGTCACATTATACTGACACCGGGCCAACCAGTCCTAGTACTGTTCCCTGTAGTGCCAGGCGTCTGGCAGGGCAGCTACTAGACTGCCAATTTTTGAATCTTAGTTATGACTCGGCGGGATGCGAACCACCGACCTCCCGCCTCGACCACTAGACCACCGAGGCGGTCTCCTTCTGCGAGGTGAATAAACTTACAGTAAAAACTCTCCAGATCTGCCTTGCTCTTCGGCAACTTGAAAAAAACCCACAACTTTCATAGTCTGCTACAGATAATGCGTAGGTAAATTGTTTTATCTCGATTTGGAGATGATTTGTTTCCCATTACGACGCTTATTTTTAACTGAGTATTCCAGAGATGAAAGGCAGCTATTAAACGGTTAAATATCGTGCATAATTCGAACTACTTACCCGGACCCTGAAACATTGCCGCAGATTTGGAAATCTGAAGAATCGTCTAGCTGCCAGTTTGCTGTTTTAATGAAAGAAATGTATTGTTTTGAATAATGAAATGTACAATTTTCAAGAAAGAAATGCATTGATAAGTATTTACCACTAACCTGAATTGACTAGATGAGATTTAGAAGTACAGGCATGTCTATGTATTTCTAGGTATTTCTTCTCTGAACTGTTTGGCGTGTGTTAAGTGGATTATAATATTTGCTGTTTGCAGCTTCGTTGTCATCGGCTAAAGTCTTAAGATCATGAAGAAGTTACAGGAAATACCGACGAAAGTGCACGAGCCCCGACAAACTTACAGGAGTTGCGAATCCAGGCAGCGTAGAATTCACTAAAGTTGTCAACCTGACCGTACGTCTCGTTGTCGATGTTCTGAACGCATTTGTTCCTCAGCACACCTTTGTACACCTGCAGGGCGATGAGAGCGAAGACCATAAGGCAGAACATCGTCAGTATGATTACCTCCAGCAACATCCTGAAGGCACGCAGCAAGGCGTTGACGATCGTCTTCAGCCCTGCAAAATCACAGAACACATTTCTGTCATACACTGCGGTATTAACGGTGCTCACAGCACCAACTATATGACATTAGCCAAGACATTGACAAACAGAGTGAACAGTTAATAACTGATTCTTATACCTAAAGCAGTGAAAATAAATATTGAGGACAACTGTAAAAAAAAAAACACTTCCGTTGGGACGGCTTTTTATATATAACGAGATAATGTCACTAAACAGAGTGATTAGAATATCATCACTAACTGAAACTCACGTGAGAATCTGACTTAACAACTTGTTCTATTAACAGCTGCATCAGAAAGTTGGCCTACTGGTATATATCAATATTGCGATCCTCCATGTGTTGTTTTACTAACACTCTAATAAGTTACCTTTCTAACCCACTATGCAACCTGACATTATGGAGTCTAGAATCTACACCTTGCAGGTGTTACAGAGCCGTGTTTTTGTTTGCAAGTCTCCCGTGCTCACCTGGCAGGATTGAGACCGTCTTGAGAGCTCGAAGCACCCGAAACGTCCTCAAGCCCTGAAGGTTGCCGACAGACACACTGGAGTCTACCTGCTCGATGATGATGGTGACGAGCCTGTTGGGGGGTGGTGGTGGCGGTGGAGGAAGGGGTCAGGGGTGGAAGGGTATCAACATGAGTTAGATGTCTCACTGACAGCTTTATAAGAACAACATTTGAACTTGTTTGTCAATAATACTTGTATTTCTAGCTTTCCCCACCCCCACCACTTTCTCAAGGCCCCTCGCTTGCTCCCTCCCACCCTCCTGTTTCTCTCCCACCTTCCCTCACTCACTAACACACACACACACACACACACACACTTTTAACGTTCCTCTTTGCTCGTTATCCTTATTAACTTCGTCTTGAGATGCGAGGGAATGAGAGAACATTGGTAGTTATCTTGGCACTCACGCAGTGACGATTACAATGAAGTCCAACCAGTTCCACGGATCTCTCAAGTACGTGTACTTGTCGATGAAGAATCCACGGGCGATCACTTTGACAGTCATTTCCGTCCCGTAGATTGCCAGGAAGACATACCTACGAGAGTCCGAGATTTAGATTCAAAATCAGCATCAATACCCAACTGCCCGTCACATCAACTGCGTATTCTTATCTACAAGGGTAATCCTGTTACAGATGTCGGGGGCGGTCTGTAGCACAGCAGTAATGCGGGCTTGGCACAATACAGAGGGTCCGGGATTCCGATCCCGCTGCCACCAGCCGTGTTTTCTCCATACCAGCTGTCTGTTTCCAGGGCTGGCCGTCGTTTTTCTTCAGTTGCTCGGGTTTACTCCCCTTTGTTCTTTCCCCAAACCCTCACATCCTCTTCCCGCTTACCCTCATCAGAAGATAGCCTTTGTTGCGGACTTGATGCTCAGCGATCAACAACAATCATTACAACTGCCAACTTGTTACGTGATTTAATTGCACTTTTTCCTGTGTTAACCTCATTTATTACCCCAGCATGGCTTTGCTTACTCGGATTTCTCTATGAAGGTGATGGTTGGCATGGCGAGGAAGACGCAGTTGACCAGAATGGTGGCGATGATGAAGTAATCAAAGAGCTGATGACTGGCAAGGTACAGCGTGAGTCTACGCACGATGTTCCAGGGAGAGAATATGAAGAAGGACCGGTTGGCTGAGAAACGGTAGATGTATCGCTTGTTGATCCTTTTGGCGATTATGACGAAAGTCTACGGGAAGCAGAAACATGCAATAGACGATTAGCCAAGGCAAACATCGAACTGTCTGACAATGCGACAGTATGAAGAAAAATGCATCGGGCCCTCTTCCCTAGTCCTTTTCACGCCCTTTCTAACCTCACCTCGCGCTTACAGACACGCACGCTTACAGACACGCAGGCATTCACACGCACCTACATGTACATATCTTGGTTTCATTTGAACCACACATAAAGGCGAATACAGCTGAACCCGCCTGATGAAGAACTGACACACCGTCAGAAAATTCTGTTTAAATATTCGTTCTGCAACCGCTTAAGATAATAAGCGTGTGCCACATATAAATGCTAGTGTTTCCTTTTCCATCTAGTCATTGATTGCTTATCTCAGGGAAAGAAACCACTCACAGCATTTGAATTTCTCCACGTGATCAATCTTTAAATATTCATCTTCTGTGATAATGTGAGTACTTAGCGAAACCTTCAGGCTCTTCTTAACCGGACGAATATCTGCACTTGTTCGCTGACAGGGTGTGCGTTACATGCAGACGTATTTCCATATTGCCTGACTTTCATGCAGTCCCTCCTGTCGCACGGCACCCAGTTTGTCACATTCTATGTGTCCTTAAAGCGGATCTATGACTTTGTGTCAGTGTAGCATTACCAAATGGACAATGAATGTCCTCAAATGCTATAGCAGACGGCTAAAAAAACGGAACAGAGTATTGCTGCTATACAATTTCTTTCGAGTAATATACACCGCTCGTCTATAGAGAGGAGCTTATGCAGGTCTCACATGGTCCGACTAAGATAAATGAACACATTGGTAAGGGACTAGTCGAGCAATCGGAAATAGAATAAGACTTAATTTTCTCACAGCTTCATCACGTCTTCGATGCAAAATCTGTGTAGATCCAGATTTTCGCCAAATATATCGTTGGAGAAATATTTCTGTCGAAATCCAGTGAAACGGGTGACCCTGACGGTTGAAAAAATTCTTTACCGCTGTTTTCTTTCTACTCAAGCGAATGGTGTGAAGCCGGGACAGGAACCACATACAAATACCTGCGTGCGCAATTTCATACGCACCTGACACCCATCCGCGATGGCATTCAGCCATTAAGAAATCGATTCTGTTGAAGAACAATGAACAAAATGGCATACGCTTTCAGTAAATGTCAGAATCTGGAATTCGCGTCAGCCAGAAACAATGGTAGGCTCTCTCTAAAGGAACAGCTTATAAGGGACAGAAAAACATCCTTACTTTTCACGAGTTTTAGTCTTTTCTTACTTTGCTGAGTCTTCAAAGGGCAACAGAGACGTGACTGTATTAACTCCATGCATCTGCTTGAACTGCCTGCTTCTACCCAACGTACATTTACGTTTAATCTCGATTCGTGGCCATTTGATCCACATTTTGTAGTTTCAGTAAGCGCTCACAAAATCTGTTCTATAATTATGTGCACACACAGCCATGTTCATCGGAACGGACAGAGTACGCGCTGTGCCGAAAACCGAAGTCTTCATCGCGAACAAACTGTCACTCAATCAGGAATCTGTATCAGCTCAAAGACAACACTGCCTTTTCCCGTTTTTGAAAATACAAATGTTTTTCTAATTCACAACAGAACGACTCTCGAGAAACAAGAGACGAGAAAAGACCAGTGAACTCTCACCTTTTCTTTGATGGCTTTGTCTATTTCCTCCAGTGGCTTCCCGAAGTAGCTGCTGGGAAAGATCCCGTAGCTCTCCTGAAGAACGCTGCCTTCCCGCAAGTCCGGGTTAACCTCGCTCCCATCTTTCTCGGCCTCCTTCTCCCCGCTCCCGAACACGAGCTCGCCGTCGACCAGGTGCGCTTCCTGGTTCTTGCTGTCCTGTTCCCTGGCCTTGACCTTCGCCACCTCGTCGCGCTCCACCAGGCGCCTATAGGAGTTCTCCGTGAACGGGTGGAAGGACACCAGCTTCTTTAATATTTCTTCGGCGGCCTGTCTCTGGCGCTGGCCCCTGTCCTCTTGCATCGCTTTCGTTTTCTCTGCTTCCTCGCCAGCCTTCTTCGTCCACGGAGTGCCTCCAGCCACGGGTTTGTCGCTCTCGGCAGGAGTTGAAGTGTTGGAGGCGGTGCTGGCTGTAGGAGCGTCCTCTGTCGTTGTTGTGTAGTCCAGGGAGGTGGTGATGGTGCCCTCGTCATTACTGGTTTCAGCTGGAGAAATGACACTTATCGCGTCTGTTGTCACTGACATGGCCTCTCGTCGATCACCAAAATGACTTTGTTATTGTTGCTCTTAAGCCGACATGACTGCTGTCAACCTTACAGAGCCCGAAATGCATCAAGAAGCAACGAATAAGAGTTTATCTTTAAAGAACACGCACAGTGTAATCCATTTAAACCCAGAATTCTGTTGATGATGCTTAGTTTTCATTATGTTTTCATTTAAGGGTAGAATCTATCTCACGAAGTGAGCACTGAAGAACTGGACAAGAACAAATACCTAACGCTTGTGCTTCAACAGACGGCAGAGATCATTCTAAACAGCAACAGATTAGATTATCAAGCCACTTCTTGAAGACTGGAGAGGGTGGCTGCTGGTGAAATCATAAGCTCTTGTTTTCCGCGGTGGCACTGCAGTGACTGTCCGACAAGTCTCTGACGGCAGCCTGCTGACCCCGCTGATTTGATTACGACACTCGACAGACGTCTTGACAACCCTGTGGCGATTCTTTGCTGTCTTGGCTACGACCTTGTGATGGCACTTTTGTGACTCTGTTTGTCTACATTCCCTGGACAACGGATGACGTCTGTTTTTTGACGTTTTGCTGAAGTCCTGATCACAGGTTTGATCCTTTCCAGCTGACTTGCTGACGTCTCTATGCTGACGCTTTGGTGACCACCTGTCGTTGTTTTTGATAATGAGTTGACGACGTTCCAATGAATCTTTTGGTTTTACTTGTGGTAGTTTTCTCCCCTCGCCAATCCACAAAAAATAGTTTTAATGGATATTCGACGCTATTGTTATAGCATTAATAGCACAGTTCCTTCTCAGATATCTGTCGTTCCCAGCGCTGATCGTTGAGTAACCAGCCATGAAAGAACAGAACCGTACTGATCCTTCTGTCTTAGTCTGTTCAAGATCTCTGCGCTCCTTGACAAAACAAAAGTACCATTAGTGTTGTTATTGGGGGTAAAACAGTCTTTTGTGATGCCCACAGCACCACAATCAATGATACATAGTACATATGAAGCCTTTCCTGAGTATTAAAAATATACAGAAGTTTTGTAACAAAAGACGTAATAATTATTAACCCTATGCGTCTCGAACTGTAGTGAACACACGGTCTTGTGTCCCGCCCTCGCCGATGTGCATTTCACTGCATCAGTCAGGAGTCATGCAGTTTATTATTTTTTTTAGATGTGCATGGAAAAAATATATATACAGTCACCGTCATCCATGTACGCGCACATTTACCTGCAGTTGCGTTGTACATTTCATATATTCTTTTATTTCTTGTAGTTTACAAGAAGTCTCTTAAAGTGTTTGAAATTTCTTGTGGAGATGTGAAATGCCACAACAAACTTCACATACATTTTCTGCAGATGTAACCATCGAATGTGTATGCTTTACTGTTTTGTAGTGTGCCGGGAGCATTCGAGATGGGTTAACATTTTCCTTACTGATGGAATGAACACACTCAGTGACTGCAGTCACGTTTTTACAGACACACGAGAGGATTGCCTTCGCAGCGAATGTGCTCCCACTTAACTTCGGGGAGTGGGAGCTGGGGTTGGTTGGTGGGGGGGGGGGGGTAACCTAAGGATCTCTAAGGAAAGGATTGAGTTGATTGCTTTGCACAGTTTCATTTCAGTTTTGTTTTCCCCCTTGGGAAGAAAGAAACTCTTCTCTCTGCTGTGTATCGATATTGTTTCATTGATATCGATTTTAACAGATACGTTTTGTGACAGGTGACTGTGTAGGGGTGGGCAAGGGACAAAGTTTAGAAGCAGTTATAAGATTTCTTAGACGTTTTAAAAGTGAGAATATTTCTGATATATTAAAAAAACTCATCTTGATTAAGCGCTTCTTTATATCTTTCTTCCTCCCTCTCTCTCCCCACCTTCATGATCTCGTCTTAATCTAAAGTACATTCCTATTTTGTCTGTGCCTCACAAGCTTCAGTGGGGTCACCCATCTTACTATTAAATATAATAATGTATTTCAATCAAATATATATGCATGTTTAAATACTATCAGCTCGGGTGATCATGCACTAACTTTGTTTAGGACTCAAGCCGTTAGACCAAGTGAAAAGAAAGCGGCATTTTTTTTTTAAAAGTCCCCAAAAGACTGGTCTAATTTTGACGTGAAAAACTCACCATTAGTCCTACCAAAAATGTTCATCCCTACGGGTGGGACAGGGGACCCCAAAAATGATCACGTTTTCTAAAGCTGGTGGTTGTTCTGCTTGTGTTGCACACCTTGTACGTAGGTCAAACCTAGTGATTCTGATGTCGGCATTCTGCAGAACTCTAATGACGTCCTGCAAAGGAGGACTTGTTGAACCAAGCTGACAACGTTCCCCGTTTTCATTCCGATCAAACGCAGTCACCTTTCGTACCACTGAAGACACAACTGACACCAGTGGCGTGTGACTCACCTGGACAAAATCCTACTTATTCTTACGCGGTCAAAAGACTTTTCTTTACTGCTGTATATTCTTTTCTCGAACGAGAGGCATTGTTTGCTTGTTTCATGTTATTCTCATTTTGTTCAGAAGGCTTCGGGAATCTAGTGACTTATTCGGCATACATAAAGAGGGAAAAACGATAAAGCTTGCTGAAAAGCCTTTAACAAGAATCGATATCAATATTTCCCTTGCCAATCAATACTTTACTGCGAATGTGGGGAGTGGAACTCTTACGCTGACTATGCTGTTGTTTTTCATAAACACATCCAAACAGCGATGGCGCTGGTGGATTTTTTTTTGGTGGGGTGGGGGGACAATATTGTCAATACTAACAATAGCCCACTTTGCAAGCAAAGATTCATTTAGAATTCATTTTTGGACAACAGGGTTTGTTAGGCTAGGAATCCCTTTTAATGTTTTTTTATGTTTTCATGAGCATGCATGAGAAACAAACGCGCATGCATGCATGCGCGCAACCATGCACATAGAGAGATAGAGAGAGACCAAATGAAGGAACAATACGTTTTGCCTCTAACAGAAGTGTTCTTTAGACACCTACCATTGAAATCAACTTTACATGCATCTCAATATAGGTGCGCTATACCATATCACATCGCAGATACACGGAATCTGTTCTGCTACAAAGTGCGCGTAAAAGGAACAAAAGTAGCAGCCTAAATATAACTGCATCAAATTGTGAGTTCATTGGATGCTTGATAAACTTAGCTCTTTGATTACTAGGTAAGGGGAGTGCGTTTAGAGTGAATGATAATCCCATTTTTAGAGAAGATTTGCTGAATGGTGTAGTGAACTGAACTTTGGCTTCATACTTTAGTGCTTTATACTGCGTGTGGTTTGGAATTTGGTAAAACTAATAGTTAACCTACATAATCTTGGAACATTAATCAACATTATCGCAAATAGATATATGTGTATATAATATGCATATATATATATATGCACACTCACGCAACATTATGGAGGCTGAGTTGTTACAAACAGAGAGCACAACGCTAAATTGATTTAAAAGAGTACTGTGGCGTTTCCAGAACCTGAAAGGTTAGCAACTCAAGCGTAGGATCGCCTCTCTGTGTATTCTTGCCCCCCTCGAAGAGTCTTTACACAACTACAGTCACTTAAACAATCAAAACTTCAAGTACTCTAATCTTAGCCGAAGAACCATTCAATTCCTCGGTCACTGGGGTATAATATAATTCTGTTCGTTTTCCAGATGTCGACAAGCCCGTGCCCCAGGTTCTCCATAGCGAAAATCAAATATTTTGGCAGCACTGGATACCGCTGAAGACGTTGAAGTACCTGTCCATAGTTTTTCAGGTCCCAGAGGATAAAGGCGACATAGGTGCAAACAATTGCAGCAGGCGAATTGGATTCTGTGTATTAGTTACCTAAAATCCATAGCACGTCCAGGGGTCATCTCGCTAGTGTATAATGATCTAAGCCCCTGGTACATGCTTGTTGTTTGATTTTAGACACATAAAGCCATTCACAAGCTAGTAGCCATGCACGAAAATGTGCATTTAAGCCTAGAGGGAAAGAGCACATATTTCGGGTAAATGCCAGTTTAGTGCATATTTCCAAGAGCATCTTCTTTCGCAGTATATTGCACTGTCAGTCGAAACTGTAACTTTTCATAACTAATTAATTTAGAACAAAGAAATTTGTTTGTCCGTCCGTCAATTCTTCCGCCCTTCCGTCTAATCGATAGACCGACTGACTGCATATCCATCTCCTGTATCTTCTTTTCAACTCTCTCTCTCTCTCCACTTTATTCGTTGTCTCTCTTTTTCTTTCTCCTCTTTCTTCACCCTCTCACCTCTTTCCATCCCTCGCAGTCTCTCTCTCTCCCTCTCTATGTGTGTGTCTCTCTCTCCACTATCGTTTTTGTCTTTCCTCTCTCTCTCTCTGTATATAGAATAAAGGAATGAAATCTTTGAAGTCTCACTTTTCCTTCTCTCTTTTCTGCCCTGCTCTCCTCAATCTCTCTCTCTCTCTCTCTCTCTGGTTTACTTCCTTTTTACTTACCAGAACATTGGTTGTCACGTCGTTAACACCATAGGACATCGTCTGTTGAACTGCCAGTCCTTGGGACTTTACACAACTTGTCACTGGCTGAAGTAAACAGTGCAATCGTTCTTCTAGTATCTGCACACTTCTATGGATTTTTAAAATCGAGTATCGAGTAGCTTTCGTCAAGAAACAATACTGGTATCCGCTCTCAGACCACAGACTCGCTTTCCGTAGTCTTTGAGGATAGAAAACTGGACAAGGCACGTTGCGAGGCCGACACATTCACCGCCAGAAACTCAAGACTTGAAAACATCGACGGCCTGTCGCGAAGGCGAAGTGCCTGTGCCGCACGCTTCCAGCACTGGGGCCATCGGGAGAACACTTTGATCTGTGGCAGGTAAACCATTCAATGCGCTATTGTCGAGTCCCCAGCGAACGGGCAGAGAAGGTTGAATAGCGGCTCTGTGACCCTCGGGTAGGTATGTAGACGACAAGAACACGCGCACCCGTTACTGCGATCCTCGCTGCGTCAAGCGTGGCGTGTGTGTGGGTGTGGGGATGGGGACGAGGTGGGCGATCGAAATTCTTTCTCCTAAAGATCTCCCCTTCCTCCCGCTTTCCAAGACGAGTGTATAAAGGAAAGCGTTTTCAGGATGGTTGCGACTATATGAGAGGAGAAAGCGGACAGAAAGAGTTCTGTTCCTGTGGCTCGCTAACTGGCGACGTTCTGTTAGTGGTCTTAAACCATCCTGCTTTGAAGCACAGGTACTTGTTACCATAGGACTGTGAGGGTTGACCTGAGAGGCGGTGGAACCTAGAAGCACGTTCGTCAGCACACTCTTTATTTTCTTGTTTGCTCGATCGTCCGCTCACGTTTTCTCTTACGCTGGCGGGCAAACCTGGCAGCAGACTTTTTTTCTTTTGCCTTTACTTCGCATAGCTGCTTGAACCACTCAACCGCACTTATCGGCTGTCTGCGCTGACAACGAAACAGTGCAGATAAATTATTTCTTTCTCCATGCCTGGCTGCATTGCTGCGCTTTTCAGTCGACTTTCACGGGGCATTAAAATTGTATGGTCAGCAGAGGGAAATAAATGACTAGCCAAACAGTCACTTTATTGTATGTTTTGTTTCGATCTCATGCAACACGCACTGGACGGACGGGTGCTGTGACAGCAGGCTTCGACACCTGCTGTCAATGTTTGTCAACGATCCTGGCAGACGATGCATCTTTTATCATCGGCCAACAACTTTTAGTTATGATCTCGCAAGCTGTTATCTAGTCTATGGTCGATGCGGTAACAACCCCATCTAGTCTGAAAATTAGCACAAAGCATCATTTACAAACAAACAAAGAGACAAACGAATGAGCCCCAAATCCCTAACGTTGTCGCAGTTTGACTGTAGGTGTTTCCTAAAGCAGTTCCGGCGCCCGTTTTGTTTCTAAGCGATGAGGATCCGCCCTAGCTTAACTCTAAAAATAATTCTGGTCCCAGTGCAGATCTAGCTACGGCAAGAACATCGCCGCAGCTGTAGATATATTTGTATATAAATACATATACATACATACACATTTATATATAAACATGTGTTTATTTATTTATTTATACTGTAAATATCACAGCATGTTCGGTAGGAACTCTCCTGGTCGCTACGCACCGACGTCATGTCTAGGAAAACAACGACACGTGTTGTCATCTACCCTGACGGACAGTTCCCCGGTCTTTCAGAACTAAAAGGCTTTTCCTCTCCAACCAGCCAACCTCTCCTGAACGGTGCTGTCATTTATTTTTTAGGTCGTTAACTTGGGCTCGATCTTGCGTGCGTGTCAGATGACCAGGGACAATGGCCTTTTTAGTAATGTCGTCATACCTTGCAACCAGTCGCCACGCAGAGCCAAGAACGGCTATTAACCTGTGCTGCCGAGTGTTTCGTTGTAATTGATAACAGTCTGATGAAATCTTTTTGACGAAATCTACCCAGACAACCACATGGCATCAGTACGCCCCTGCACTGTGTTGTATTTTTCCCGAAAGGAATCATCAACCTTTCTCTGACAGAGCATTTCACATGCATTGACTTCAAACGACCGAAAGAACATTTGTACGCTACAAGCTTTACCAAAAAAAACAAAACAAAACAAAACAAAGTTACGGCATTGTGTATTAGAATCGAACGACTCTTGTCGTTGTTCCTATTGCAGGCTTTGTTCAAAGCTTCACGTGTTTTGTCCAGAGACTTTGATACTGGTGGCCTTTTCTGCTGTTATCGTTTCAGACTACAGAAAATGAGATGAGAAGCAAATTCAAAATACAATCCTGCTCTCTAAAACAGAACTTGCAAAGCCACGTAGAACTGTTATTGTTGATCTGGATGAGGAAAATCCTACCACAAATTGTCAGGAACGCCTAGTACAGTTCATTTTTAAAAAGGACAGGAAATAGGGAGTTCAGCCAGCAGGTCAGTGACAGTTGAACCTGTCAAGAGTGACAAGGTTTTCCGGTGCTTAGTTTCGATTTTAAGAACAAAAGGTACTGCGTAGGCACAAAACTTGCTGAATCCGTGGAGACATTGTAGAATGTTCTCGAACAACAAACTATTATCGGATTTGGATATCACGTGGCCAGATAGTATATTAGGGCCGGCAGCACCCCAAACTTTGCTTGTCCATTTTACACCATGGAGTAACACCAAAAACCGTTGACGTTAGCGAGCCCGTGGTCGGCTATCAAAGGTGACAAGAGCCTTATAGCAATAAACTCGAAGTATAGTGATAGGTTTCAAGTCCGAGAACTGGAACCCGAAGTAACAGAATTGGAGTTCTGTTGTGTAATGTATTTCCTCGAGAGGTTATACATTTCGAGTAACTATTGCAGAGTCGAGCACAAGTTGGGAATAGGTCAATACTCTTGTCTGAATGTACATGAAATGTCAACTTACGACTGCAAGTAAAGAGAGATTGAATTGTTACATTGAACGAACGTGGAAATATTGGCTTGCGTGGAAAAGAACTTTAGTTAAACATTCGTCAGCCACGACTGGACCAGTGGGTCATATCATCGCCCGTCTATATATCATCGCCATTTTCCACAACATCGTTCGTCTTCAATTTCACTGCCGTATTCAATATCATCGCCTGTCTTCAGGATCATCGCCATTTTCCATAGGTCGTCGTAAACGTCGTCGACTTCTGATTTACAAGAACTTGTCTGACACTAACATTTAGGAGTGAACTGGGATACTAGTGTTACTGCATCTTGTACGTGCGGAACTGTAAAGGAACAGTATTCGTTTTATCGACCAAAAACCTTCTTTTGGATTGTGACTATATATCTAATTAGTTTGTGGGGGATTATTACATGAGCGTAAGTGTTTTTAAACTCGTTTAAATACTTTCTTGTTGTTTTGAAGTAAAAGGTGGAAATAGATCCACGCTTGTGTTTCCTTCGGGTTGATTGAGGCGTCTAACAAATTTTGAACACGAACACGCATTCAGACATAGAACACACTACCAATAAACTAAATTAAAGAGAGAGGAAAGTTTGTGTTTGCTAATCTGGTTTCTGACACAAGTATATTCACACCTATGGTTTCGTACTTATGAATACAATTGAACGCACAGTTTCCTTACAGGGGCAAAAATAGTTTTTTTTCCCAAGACTGGCAGTCAGTACTGGCCACCGAGACATCTTGTACGCGTAGTTTTATCTTCCGTGTAAGATCTAACATTGTAGTAATCCTTCCAGAAATTTGATTTTAATACGGCGTGCATGTACTTTTTACGGATAAAGCAATACAAGTTTGAACTATCTTTTCTTTGATACCTCTAAAATAAATATCACGCCAGGATTCTGTTCATGGTCTTCTGTTACAGGTGCCTCGACTTGACGACCGATAGAAGAAAGAAAACAGTCGAGCGGCTTTGCAGAGATCAGTCACGGCCAAGTGGCTACGAATGCGAGTGTCGGTAGTTACGACGCGGGTGCAGCCGCTCGGCCCTAAACAAAGATAAACCGTCGCCATTCGACCGTGGAGAATGCGATTCGCTACGGTAGTTTGACCCAGCTTGCAGCGATCAGCTTAAATGACTGACGTTGAGCCAGCGGGTGACGACACAACGATATAGATAAACTATACCCACCAAACTTTATGAGCTTTCCCACGAATCTGTTCGGCGCGATTCTTTTACGCGTAGCGTGCATTTGAAAACAGCTAAGCAAACCGTGACATCAACCACGAGAAAGAAATTAAAAAACACGACATATTATGCGAATTTAACACATAAAAATAAAACACATCTAAAACCATTCTAGCATGCGGTTGAAAAGAACTCCGTTTTTCCACCACGTCTTATTCCGATCTCATGATATCGTTTCACGCAAAAGACCACTGTAGCTACCTGTCTCCAAGCTTCTCAGATGCCCCTTGCTGTCACCCGAGACAGGGCAGATAAACTCTCGGGAGATCGAAGTACCCCTTCCTGTCTCTGGCATAAAAGCATGTTTAAGGCGCACTGTCTTTGGATGCTATTAAATTAAATTTGTGGACAAAACGTTTCTTGTGGTTACCGACCGTCTTCACACCGCGTCCATTTTAAAGTCTGGCCTTTAAAGAAAAACGAGAAACTTTATATTAAAATTCGATGAAGATCTTTAATCGACTATTTCAATTATTTCTGCACGACTTAAGCCATCTAATGGTTTGCCAGGGTCATGTAAACCCCACTTTAACTAACCTGCTTCTTCTGCTAGTGTCTAGCGTATCTCGCGAGTTTGTTTTTTTTTAGTCTAAGTCTGCTTTTGCTTAATCGTGCCGATGTGTTTTAGAGGAGTAAAGACCTGCAACTGCCAGATTTTTCAGGTCAGAGGACATTCATCCTACGGCATGCCCGATACTGGAAATGAAGAGAATAATTCAACGTGCAGCACGGAAGTTGCCGCGACCTTACTCTGTCAATAATTAAAACCATACGGAAATGAAGTACACCGAACTCTACAGACTGCATCTTACCACATCCAGGCTTAGATAAAAGCAAACGAAGTACGTGAAGTTACTCTCTAGATTGTATCGTAAGGTCGTCAAGGTCTGAAGAGGGTGTCATATTTTTCACTCTCGCCAGACTGAACTACCTGCGTATCCTTCGTTTTTTCAGAACACTGGACATTTCTGCTTGTTCTTGTAGCGTAATATTACCAATATTGCTAACGTATGTCTCTGTGGATATGACTGCCTTTGCGACCAACACTCGACGGTCAGGTCGATAAAAAAATGTATCCACGTGCAAAGTGTCACCAACAAAAGATTGAACGCTTCCCCCAGCAGTAGTAGCACCTATAAAGTGCCGGCTTTCCCCCGATTTTTGCAGTTTTATGTTAACATTTTTTTTCATTCAACCGTCTGACATTTTCAGCTGTTCCAAGCACGCACAATATTTGACATTATAGTCAATACCGTTTCTTGTCTTTTGCAGGAAACATAGTCCTTAACATCACAGTGTTCTATTGTGCATCCACTGAAGCAGCTAGAAACACACTGAAGCGTGATATGTGGACTGTCCACTTCATGCCTGAACTCGGCATATATGTCATGTCAGGTAAAACATTAGAATTGCAAGCAGTGCGGGCTGCCTATAACTCAGTGGTGATAACGGTCATGGAGCCTTCGATTTTGCTATGACTTGCCACTCTCTGTGCGCATTATTAAACCACGCAGACGTTGCTGTCAAAAGCGGGCTTAATCCTCCTCCCTTTATCAAAGGCCTCAGCTCACGACCTGTGTATAGCCCACCCTCGCTGATTCTAAGAAAATACCACCCGACCTCATTCATGTTTCTAGCATGCTTCTAGTTTAAAAAAGAATCGTGACATTTGGGATCCACAGTATCGAATCTGTTGTAGGCTGCCATTCCAATTGTTCTGACGCAAACGTTCCTAGTATAATCAAGCTTTAAATTGTTGTAAATGTCGTATGCTCGCGCACGCACGCACGCACACACGCACGCACACACGCACGCACACACACACACAGGCGAGCGCGCTCACACCTAAGACTTCGAAGACATACCCAATCGTTTACGCTTGGTAAATGTGTTTTAATAAACCAGTTTGGTTTTCTAATAAACCGCCGTCTGATTTTCCTATAAACAAAAGGCGCAGAAAAGGGTGAAAAGTGCTAAAAGGATGGAAGATATATACGAGATGAACGTCATCGCAGCTGTTCCAATCACCGTTTCCAATCCTGAAATTGCCTGAGCCAAAAGAAACCAAATCGTAAATGACTTTCGGAATCAAATTCCAATTCATCTCCCTCCGTTACTTAAAAAGATTTCGTTTCACAAAAGCATCAGTGGAACAGTAACACGTGGATTAGGATAAAACACGAAAGTGAACTTCAGAAGCTCACACAGATAGAATGCAACAGGAGGACCCCGGAATGAGATGACAGAATGAAACGGATGTTGTTCCGGTTTCGAGAAAAAAATCACTTTTGTGACTGTTATCCTCTCTCCTCTCTTTTCTGACAGACCCATACAGATGCAGGTCAGTGTCTCGATGCGCGTGCACTCACCCACGCAGCCACGAACGCGAGCCCATCTATGCAGGTTCTTCCTTCTACGCAGACGCGGGTTTATCGCCGGTTTGTGTTTTAGGAGCAGTTGTCAGGGAAGTCACTCGATCGAAGCTGAAGAAAATAAATGTTGTTGGAGAAGGTTGGATTTGTTACTTACCACTCGCATGCTTCATTCTACTCGGTTGAATTGTGTGAGGCCCATCTAGCAGCTGCTGTCGTCCTTGTGCTGTGAGCCCAGCTCCCTACCCTCTTTCGTCCAATATGTGGTACTGTGCCTGGTACATGATGAGGGGTGCAGAGTTCGCGGCGAACATGGCAGAGATCTGCCTTTTGGCGGCGGGGCGAGGGAGGGCAAAGGGAAGCAGAGGTGAGAAACAAGACAGGTGCTTTGTCGTTCCCGTGATGCTGACTTGCCGGCTGCATTAGTTCTAGTCCTCAGATGTGTGACAAGTGCACGTGCCAGAATTAATACTCTGAGCATGCTGTCAGACCCTAGCGTGGGGCCTTTTTTTTAAAAAAAAGGAATGCAAGCTTAGCGTTTACAATAAGCCGGCTATGGTGGTTTTTCTTTCGGGTTTTTTTCTACCTCATAACGGCTCCAGTCACAATGGTCTACTAATTGATGGTACCTTTTGCCTCGAGGGAGGCACACCTGCATGGCGTGGCACAATTAAAGGTGCGGGACGTGGGGTCACCTAAAAGAAACCACATGCAAACCTCACGACTGTGCGTGAAAATGTTCCCTCCTTTGTCATCAGCTCCCACCCCCATGCTCCTTTGCTGTTGCGTAAGACAGGCAACAAATGTGATAATGCTATGGCCGTTAAACTATTCGCTGCTGATTTCAGTACCGAACTGCTTGTAGTCTTGTGACAACTGTTGTTTCGTTGAGGAAACTCGCGATCTCCAAGATCATGCTGAAAGATCGCTGTACCCAAATCATATATGTTTGTGCGGGCGCGTGTGTGAGCGGGTGCGCGCTCTCGCATTTCCAAGGCACTCACCTAATGATTGTAGTGCTGGACTGCTGTAGGCTTGCGACAATTGTTGTCTTGTGTGTCTTGAGTGATGAAAATCTGTGAACCCAAGATCACTTATGCTGACTGGCCACTGTAGCCAAATCGTGTGTTCACATGGACGCGCGCGTGCGCGCACGCGCTCTCGTTTCCTTGGTCCTCACGTGATGATGGCATAGGATCGATGCAAGAGAATTTGGAAGAAAAGCCCTGTGCTGTCAAGCAGCTGCCCCAGCTGCCATCTGTATGCTTTTCGCCACCATAGCTGATCTTTATTACTGTGCGTATGTCCGACTGATTTACACATTCCACACATTCGCTAGGCTGCCCTCGTGTGGTGTGCGGTCTGAGCTTCCGTTGAAGTGGCGATTCCTCAGTGCGATGTGGACCCTTTCGGATGGTTTATGTGACTTTACATATTGACAATCAAACTAACTGCACCACACACACACACACACACACATCCCTTTCTTTTTCTCTGTCTCAAAATATCCTCTTCTATAAACTCTAGGACAGCAACTGAGTAGGAAATGTAGACACACCTACAAGCTTATATACAGGCTCCCAAACACACTGCCTCTATTTTCATCTCTTCCTCACGCTCTGCCTTCTTCCCTTCCCCCTGAGCCTAATATGCAGACTTTGTTCCACGAAAGAAATACAGAGTCCAGCATTAGTTTAAACCTAACTTTTGAAGACTGTATAAGCGTCAAGTACAATTTCGAATAACAAAGCAACGGCACGAAACGAAGCCACTTCATTAATCGAAACTTACCTCAGAACGAGCGCCCGCATGTTTTACTCCACACGGGAACAGTTTTGGAATCCATGACGTAAATACTGTGCATAACCCCATCACGCGCATGTTCTTTGGTCTGCTCGCAGGTATCTTTATAACGCTTCTACTCTCCGCATTCTACTCTCATCGGACATGTTTCCTTTTCAGAAAATCCTTTCGGACACATTGATTTTAGCATTCTATAATCAATAAGTACATGAATAAAACTTAACGTCTGGAAAAGTTGGTCATATTTTGGACCCCCCAAAAAAAACAAACAAAAGAAGGTTCCCCCCCCCCCGCCCCCGGTTCTCTACACCGCCCATGGGCACAAGTCAGGCTTTGCCAGGCACCGGACTGTACCACCGAGAACACACGTACACTGAGGACACCACCAAGGTCGCAACATCGATCTCCTTCAATTATCGACCATACGTCGTGGTGGTGGGGCAATAAGATTGCCGGAGGCTCATCAGAAGCACATCGCGCGCGCTCTTCCAATTCCGGTCTGCATCTGCCCGGACGGGACATGCAACTTGTGTCGACAACCTACGAAATTAGGCAGCCGCGGCGGACGGGTGACTGAAGGATTTGTCATGTTTGGATATTTGCCTCATTATGTAGCTGGCAAACAGCTGACACTGTAACATGTGGAAGAATATTACACTCGGACGCAGTAAAGATACATTTAAACTAGTGTGGATTTTATGTCAGAATTTTTTGTACGATTTTTCAGATTTGAAAATATCCAACAGCAAAGCATATTTCCTCTACTTACAATATGTTGTATGTGTAATATTCAATAGATGAAATATTACCTCCTTAAATTTAGAGATGCGTAAACAAATCTGAAAATGTAGATATGCAGGTGGCCATACGTGGAATGTCATATATTGTACTGTCTTTAGAAACATGGTTTTGAAAATTTGCACAAGAATCTTTCATTCTATTTAACAGTCCTTCTGTCACACGATCGAGCCGCCTTCAGTTCCACAGCACTTCTGAAAACACTTCGTGTCTGAAGTTAGGACAAAGAATTTTTTCCGGTCACCCGACCAAACCTAAGATTTTCCCTCGACCCAAACAATTTTCCCCTCAATGGAAAAAACGCACTTACACGCACACGTGCACGCGGACGCACTCACAAAAAATAAAATAAATTTTAAAGCCTACCTATACCCACCTACCCTATGTTTTTGGTTTATGTTAATTGCCTGAAACAATTTTTTTTTTGCTTACAGGACACTTCTGTTTCTTTCACAGCACACGTTAACACCCTCGATCGGATTAACTTTCACTGGCAATCCTGAAGAGCATGCATGAGAGAGAGAGACAGACAGACAGAGACGAGAAAGGGGGAGGGGAGAGAGAAAGGAAGGAGAGAAGAGACTATAAAGATTAGAAATTAAATTAATCATGATCTGCTAACACTTTTGTCGACAATTATTTGCAAAACTGACTACCATGGATCGTTATGTTAAACGCTATTAAATGTAGAAGTTTAATTCCTATAGAATTTCTGTACTTGAATTTTCTTTTCCGGGTAAATAAAACGTTATGGGCAAAATATACACTGACATTACAGAAGCGCTGTATTTATATTTATATATAAAAAAGGTCATTATGGAAGCACTGGTTATTTTCCCCCGTTGTCTTTAGTGCAGTTGTTCTTTTCGGTTTTCTTAATAGTTATCTGAGCTGATTGATAGTATTTCTTTATAAAGTTAAAATAGTTGCACTCTCACACCTTCTGTTCTTGCCGCAGCCCCCACCGGCCACCCCCACCCCCAACCTTCCCACTGTGCGGTCTACACGTACATTTACTACTGGACGTCATCGCTGCTCGAGATCATGGGAAACCACTCCAATCGTCAGATGACTGCAAAAGTAGCATTTGGAAGGAGTCCAGCTGAGATCCATATTTTCCCCAAATACGAACCATTTAACGATTTTAGTTCAATAGCGAAGAAATGTGACGAAATTACAATCATCAGATCACTAAAGCACGAACATTTATATCTAGTTTCGTAGCATGCAGTGCTTTATTTATATTCCATCCGTTCTCATTACTAAATAAAATTGTTCTCAAAAAATGCTTCCCGTTTGCTTGCTGAATCGCCATTCATGTGACTGATGCTCTTATCGCTATAGTGGAAAATGGCTGCTGACAAAAAAGCTGACGTTCTGGAGCTGAGACCAAACAGCTTAGTCGTTCACCATGAGGTGATGTTTTTTAAAGTTAATTTTTTCATGATTGCGCGACTAGGAAAGTACAAAATAGGTGGCTTAAGACAGCTTTAGTATCACTGCCGCACGTACAAGTAGTACTTGTACTTTTTGTAGTGTAGTAGTACTGTTTACTAGTAGTTTACAAGTAGTTAAGTACTGAACTTAGTAGTAGACGCATAGACTACTATAACTATCACACCATGTGGTGCCCGGTGTCATGTTGTGTGATGGCGACTTCAGACTGTTTTAAAGCCACAGGCTTGCCTATGACATTTTGATATATATATACTAGGCCTATAATATATATATAAATATAACAAATAGCTTGTCGCCTCTGACAGGTAAGACTATGATATGAAAGTACTTATGCACATTTTCACATCTTTTCATTTATTTATATTACTTTGACAAACTTTATCGTGTGTGAGTTGTCATCCTCTTGTTTCTTGTATACTCTAAATACAAAGTTTTTCAGAGAATACACAATAAGAACCATTTCAATAAATTTAAGTACAGAGAAGTCTTTGGACTTTAACTTGAAAGTAAAAGGCTGACTGTATCCACATGATTGATCGTGCGCTTTCAGCGTGTGTTCTAGCGTTCTAGCACAACTAGCCCTGCACTTTTGGGCCATATTCTGCTATTCGCATGACTCCATATCCTGTGCTTTTGGAATGTGTTATTATATCCGCATGACACTGACAGGTCGACTATGAAAGCACATGACGTGCTTGCCTCGTGCTAGATAAAATTTAAATGAATGAAACATTTACACTGTTGGAGGCCACTGCT
The DNA here is from genome assembly GCA_004794575.1 of Lanistes nyassanus. Classification (NCBI taxonomy): domain Eukaryota; kingdom Metazoa; phylum Mollusca; class Gastropoda; order Architaenioglossa; family Ampullariidae; genus Lanistes; species Lanistes nyassanus. The sequence continues at coordinate 410,168 of SMGT01013140.1, read as the reverse complement.
AAATATGACAAAAATTGACAAATAGTGTCTTTAATCTTCGCATCATGACATGATCAATTATTGTATAATAACAGGCAAAGAAAGATCTGCTGGTCGGGTGGATAAGAGAATGTGCACTTCCAGTGCATGACCCACACGTATCGTGCGGATAACAGAATGAGCGCCACTAGCGCACGACTCTCCAAGTCATGTAGATAGTCACTTACAAAGTAAAAACTAAAATGAAAATGCATCTTCCAGAACTATTTTTATTTTCTTTTTTTAGTACTATCAGTGAAATATTTCTTATCATCTGAATTGTTTTGTTTCAGATCAGGAGAGTGTGTTCTCTACTGCTGAAATTTGACAAAGGTTCTTAAAAGAGAAGAACAAAGCAAACAATACGTCTTTATACAATTTATTTGTAATTCAATATGATTCATGCAACTTGAGAAACATACAGTGACATAAAATAGTGTATTTGCTAAGGCTGAAAAAAATCACAATAATGGAAGTGGAGAGAATGGACTCTCTAGATGGTTGGGTGGCAGTGAAGGAGAATGCCTTTGTAGATGAAACTACACCTCCTCGGCTTATTTTCATGGTGTCATGGAATGGAGTGGAAAACAAAGTTGCTGTCACTTGTCGTGCACGAAGCCGAGTAGCTCGAGACACTGAGGATTGTGGCAGCCATTCAGCAGCTTTCAGTATCCAGGAATTGAAAGGTGTCATGCAAGTGTTGTCGCTTGTGCATCAAAATCTAGCAGATTACTTTCCAGAGCTTCCAGATGAACCCCGAGGCATCTGGGCAATATTTTCCACACCCAAGCCTCCTGAAAATGTTGCACAGATTTGTCAGGATCTGGAAAACTTTTTCTCCCATGCACTGGATGTGTGTAAAGAAAGGTTATTGATGGCAACACTTTTTGAAGAGCCAGACACCACAGAGTATTTTGAAAGCATGGGTGAACTTCGCAAGCAAGGCCTTCTGCAGGAAATAAGGAACGCTGAAGAAGAGCTCAAGAATTTGGCATTCGAGAGAGAACAATGCACAGCCATGAGAGACTACGTAGACTTGTATGTGCGAGAAGATATCTCTGTGAACAAACTGTTAGAGTCATTAGCTCACTTTTACAATTGGGAGCTTCAGCCCTTTCTGGACCTTCGTGAGGTATCTTAAAGTTTTGATATAAATTTTCTTTCGTTTTTGTTTTTAAATAAAGAGCATTGCCGTTAGAATATTGCAATTTAAAAAACACTTGGTATCATTATGTAAAATTGTAGGGTTTGAAATTTATCGCATGATGCTTTTGATCATATTTGTGGAGTGTTGTTAAAATATCTTTTTTATTTTTAAACTGCCTTTGAAAGCCATTGTAACTTCACTTTTAAGCTTTTTAGAAGGTTTTCTTACATTCAGTGGAGACTGTTCTTATAAACTGCGCATTGTTCTGCTGACCATCAGACCATACATTGCCTGCCACACAAGGTTAATAACAGTGGAACAGCATGTAAGCTTAAAAACTCATGTGTTGAATGTTTTGACCAAAGGGTTGTTTCTTTTTCATTGCAACCTAGATGGCTTTAAAAAGGGCACAGGCTGCAAAGGACATGCTGCAAAACTCAGATGTTGGCAACAGAGTGAAAGAGGAAAACAAGAAGGCATTCACGGAGTGGCAGGCAGAGCATGTTCGAGCATTAGATGTGATACAGGACCTGTACATAGTGTACTACTCTCGCACAGCAGATTTATACCGAGGTGAGAAAATCATCAGGGTCAAGCAAGATCTTTCGACTGCCAGGTTCATGTGTGAATGTATGTAATTGTTGTATCAGGTAAAAGTTGATCTGCATTATGCATAGCGTATTTTTAATTTTACTTGTCAAATGATTCGTTTCTTTGAGCTAGCAATTCTGTTATGCCATTAAATGAACGCAGTTGGGATTTGCAGATCTCTTGTCCAAGATGGAACAGGACAGGCAAAGATTTGGAAAGAATGCATTTGAACTGGTAGCCGCAGAAAGAGTGCTGAGGTAAGTGCCAAAGATTTTTCTTTGCATCTGCTTGGTATGCAGACTGTGCGCCTTATATAAGAATCATCATTTGTTAAGTCTTTTTGCAAATATACTTTATCCTCAGCCCTCAAAATGTTTGTTTCTATCACAGATTGAAGACACAGATGCATAAAGAAAATGTACAGTTGCTGCAGAATAAACGGAAACAGCAGATTCAAGAAAGGGACAAAGTGAAGGAAGAGGTTTGTAGACCTTAAATCTTTCCAGTGAAACTAAAGTGATGTTAAATATAAATGTCCCTCGGAGTGTTTTATGAAAAAGGCCCTTAGCTGTTAACTGATGTGCTGGCTAGCTGTAGAAAATGGAATGTGGTAGACCTTAAGTTAGACTAACGTTTGTTGTTACTAAGAGTCCTCTGGTGAGGTATTTGGTGGAGAAGTTGTATAACTTTAAGTTTTACATGCATACGGGGCAACATAAATAATGACTACACTACTTTGCAATCTTCATATAGTATGTTCAGTGGTATTCATGTACACTTCAGTGTTTTTTTGTGTGCCTTGCTCATGTTGGTGCCAAGATTAGAAGGTAACATCATCAGAAACAGTTATTTCGTTTATTCTTTATCGCTGTTTGCCAAAAGCCATGGAGGAAGATGATGACAGAATGTTAAAGCATAAATCATTATGAGCTGTGTCGGTGTTGTTTGTGGTTATAGATTGGATTCCTAGCAGAAAGCAACAACATACATGCAGAACTGGAGCGCCTAGAGAGAGTGGTGTACCTGTGGCAATGTCGCATCATGCAGACAGAGCTAGACATCCTGCATCAGAAGGAAATGGCTGTTCAGACCCAGATTCAAAGTCGCAGGAGGCTCGTTGATGGTTGGTGGCTGATGTTTTATTTGTGGCTGACAATCTTTTTAGTGGTTGACAAATTACCTGTGTGTTTCTTATCAAGAAAGACATGGCTGTTTTGAACCCTCTTTTCTGTTCCTTAACTGGTTAGTAAGAGTCCTGTGTCAATGTATTTGATTAAAAACAGATTTATAAAGGTAGGAGGTTTTTTTTTAATATAAAATAAATTTAAACAATACTTCTAAAAGTGGACACCTGTTCTCATTTAACTCTTTGGCGACTTGGGCTTGGCTAACCGGTGACGACCTAATTGAGCCACGAGGACTCGGGTTCGCCATACTTACGACGAATTCAAAACTTTGCAGCGACGCATTTAACGGTGTAAGGGAGGTAAACTTTATATCATTGTAAAGCTCTATCATCGGTTGTTTCCCCTGCACTGTCTAAATGAGTTTAGGAAACAGTTTCGGCTTGCCAAACGAGGTTTAGTGTAGCTGCTGTCCAGGTCTACTTCCGTCGTAACAATGGCTACCCGTGTGTCGTTTGTCGCCATCTGCCTTAATCCCCCCTGCGCCTGCTAGCATCACCCTCCATGTCCCTCTCTACCTCTCCTTTGCTTTCTCACAATCCACAGCCCAGCCTGACTGCTCCGTATCCCCTGAGTTTTATTCCCCCTGTAACTATTTCAGATAATAGCTCATGCACGTACAGTCGAGGGTGGAAGGAGCATAGGAAAAGATAAGCTTGGCACGGACCAGTTCCATGACACATTGCGTCAGAGGCTGTTGTCAGTCGGTAATAATATGTGGTACATGTACAACAGATTATTATATGTAACAGGTGATATATTTATGTGGTGCTGTAACAGAGCTGCAAGAGGAAAGCATTGTTTTCCATGATGCTGTGGAAGATATTAATGATCTCAGCGATAGTGATGACATCGAGTGCAACACCTTGCCGAAACCATCTGATGATGCTGAACTGCTACAACTTAGGATTACACTAGCATCATTAAATCGACAGCGTGCAAGAATCCGTAATAAAAAGGTGACATATTCTATCCTTTAACCACCATTAGCGTATGAAAATCGTAAGAGAAATGAGATTGATGCAATCCATTTTAAATGCCTCTTGCTGATTTACTAGACATACATCATGCAAGCCAGATACTTGCATAGCCAGTAGCAGCAGTCAAGTCTTTCATTCACATATTAGAAGACTGACTGTCAGCCACAGACTCGCTGTTCTTCCATTGAAAACCTCTAATACCTGTTTCCTGGAATAAGATGCGTTGGCCTCTCTTTCATGTTTATCTCTGTGTGCCTTTTTCACGGCGTGGGAAAAACGTTGATATGTATGCACCATAAAACACCACACTCTTTTTCTCACACCTGGATGCTTGTAGCCACATACACTTTCATTGATACCAAAACTTCGAATTTTGAAACAGTTGAAAAGATCTTCATCTATAAGGTCTTATAAACATTTCTGTATTTTTGACAAGGAAAGTTCATGCTGGCATTTAGAGATACAGGTAATGCTTTAGTTGCTGCTGCATTATATTTTCGCTGGTTTTCAGACAACCTTGGAACAAAAGTATTTAACTAAAGAGCAACAAAAAGAAGAAGAGGCTGAACGCTATCGCATGCACCATACCATACAGGCAGTAAGTGAAAGTTTTAGTTCCAAAACCATAATAATCTTCTGTTGCCGGTGGCCCTTGTTTGGCATAATGGATAAGTTAAGCCATGAATGACAGTGCAGGATCAAGTGTTTTATTAAAAAATGTCACCTGCTGTAACTTTGGCAGCCAGGATGGGTCTACTCGTATATGTTGTGTGTGAGTGCATGCCTGTATATGTGGGTATCGGACCATAGTTCTTCCAGGCCAAAACGAAAGTATTTTCCGATCTTTAGCCTGTTTCATATAGTCATTTGCTTTGAAAAAGGTGACTATTCAATAAGCTATAATATTGACATTTCTATTCGCACGCAAAAAAAATCTGGGTCTCCCATATTTTTGCTCAGGCTATGCCTGTTGTGTAAACATTTTCGTAAAACCTGGCATTCCTGGTGAGCATGTGTGTGTGGTTGGGGCAGGCGGGGGGGGGGAGATGAGTGATCAGATTACACATAGTTTTGAATTTGTAATGGTTCTTTTCAGAAGCGAGATGAACAAAAAGCAGAAGATCTCAAGAAAAAAGACTTTTATGATGAAGAACGCAAAAAGACCATCGAGAGACTGAAGGTGTACAAGCTGGTAAGTAAATTTCTTCAGACGTGGGCAGAATATTTTTCTCTTGTATTATAAGGAGTAGAAATGAGAAAATGATAAGCAAGAGGACTGGCAATATAATACTGACTTCCAAGTTGTTGTAATGCGTTTTATTTTTTTGGTGACTGCGAAGTCTGTTGAGGTGTGCTTGGCGGCGGCGGCGGCGGGGGGGGGGGGGGGGGGGGGGGGGGGCTTGTTTCAGTCTTTTCAGATTTTTGTAAGGAATCTGATAGTACATCATTTTCTGTAGCTTTTGATGTGAAGGTTTTCATCCTTCCTAATGGGCAAGACTTTCCTCCCCCTAAAACTCGTCTTTTGAGATTTTATGCTTAAAATATGTATAGTCCAAGTTCACTACAGCCACAAAAGCGGCAAAGTTACTGGGGCTCTGCTTGGAAACTCAGAGGATCTCTTGACAATAAATGAGAGTCCCTACATGTTTTTGATTTTTAAAAAATGTGCATTGCTGGTAGTGGTAGAGGCTGTTAAAATATTTCTTTGTCATTTCATGTGCATGATTGTGCATCATAGATGTCTAAGATTTGAACTGAAACTTCTTTCCATGGCTTTGCCTATTTAGAAATTTCCAGCACCAGCAGCCATCAAACCCCCACGGTACCAGAAACCAAACAGACGTCGCATGTCAGACAGTTTGTCAGCAAGCACCTTGTCCATAGCATCCAGCACTAGCATCAGGACAACACAGAAGTTTCAGCAAACATCCTGTAGAAAAGCTGTGGCCCAGAAAGCTTCTGCAGTGCCTAAAGTGAAAGACTGTGCAAGGATCCCATACCCTCGACCAAGAAAATCAGTTGCCAAGATTCAGGACTCTACTGACATCCCTGTTACTATATATGTCAGTGGCGGGCATGCACCTGACGAAAATGAAGAAAATGGTGTGGGAGTTGCTTCAGTGCTGCCATCTCTTGCAATAGCTGTCCCACCGCCACCGCCACCACCACCGCCACCTCCACCTCCTCCACCTCCACCTCCTCCCCCTCCTCCCCCTCTACCATCAAGTTTTCTTGCCCCAGCAGGCAATGGAACTCTAAGTGGGGATGGTTTTGCCAGTGCCAGGAGTATGCTGAAGTCACAGAACACTAAACCAGAGACTCCAAGTGGGACGTCGTCAGGTCTGAACCTGGAGGAGATCAGATCAGGACGAAACCTCCTGAAGCCAGCTCACTCTCGACCCCTTAAGGAACTGCCTGTTGAAAGTTAGTTTTATAGTGCTTTCTCTCTCTTTTCCTTCTGTCATATACTTTCTGTCATTTGGTTGTTCGAAACAACTAATTGACTTGCTGGCTGGAAATATACTATTTTTTAATGTCTGTACTATAGGTGTTAGCCATTTGTATGTCACGGCATTTCATGCAGATCAATGGTACAGTGGTACTGAATATATTATGCTATGGGAGACAACTGGCTGTGATAAAATTTCCGGTTTTTCTATTATTATGGGGGTAGGTTATCTACAAATTTTTGTCGTCATAGTTAACCCCAATACATTTTGAAATGTCTGTAGTTCCATCCTGTGAGACTAGCTTTTGAATTTTGAGCAGTTAAAGGTTGCAAAGCCAGTGACTGCAGTAATCCTCACTTCCCGTTTTACACCAGAAGCATTCATGAACAAGCTGTCATTGCTTTTCTGTTTTCTCCTGTTAACAGCTTTTTTGATTTTGCACTCACTTTACTTGAAATGAGTCTTGATCAGTGATGAGAATGTCACTAAGCAGTCATACTGATTCAACTGATGGGTAACCATGTTTAACTGGTCCAATTAAGATATATCCCGTGACATAGGAAAGTGGATTTTCATATCTAATAGTAATACATTACAATATTTTGAACAGCTGATTTCCAATAAAACCATTGAATTTGTCAGGGTAAAAAATACAAAAAAAAATCTGAATATATCCTATTTGAATTAACCATGCCGTGATGAAATCCAGGTCCCCCCCTCCCCCAAAAAAAACTGTTCTGAAAGAATGTCCCCCATAGCTACCAACTTGGTGTCAGAAATTGCTGTCTCTAAATGACCTGAACACATTTCTCAAGCATCTGATTTTGAAGCCATTGTGCAGCAAGTATGGCTTAAACATGTATATTTGATAAAAACGATGCTCTCTGAAGTTGTGTCAGTTGTGTTTTCCAAATATTTACAGCAAGGTGATCAGCTACCGAAAACAGGGATAGATCTTACTTCTGACAAAAAGCTACTGCAAGTTCTAAAAGTGCTCAAGCTAATCCAAAACTAATTGTGAAGGTTGTCTTCTTTTGGTCTAAGTCACCCAAACTGCATAATTTTGCTTAAGATAGTGAACTGTTGCACAAAAGTAATAAAACTGCAAAATAGCGGGGCTGTATGTTGGGTTAGAGAAATGGTGGATAAGAGGTCATTACAGAGCAAGACTTGTGTTCAGGGGAGAAAAAATGTTCAGGAGAGGCAGTCCAAAATGGTGTGTGTGTGTGTGTGTGCATGTCCTCTGTCCTCCAACTTTTCCAAAAGTAAAAAACATGAGTTCTGTTCAGATTAGTATTCCTCTATACAGTTTCTGTCAAAAGGGATCCACAGAATAAGGACCCAGGATCTCAGTCTACATTGAAGGGCTTTCCTGTAAGGAATGCTATGTTTTCGAAAACATGATTATTAAAACTTTTTACACAGATTTTGCACCTTTTAAGCATTTTTTAATGCCTGATGAATGCTTCATTCAACAACAGGCTTGCCACATTTTGTAAGCCAGGGTTGTTCGAATGCTAATGCTTGCAAAGTTTCCAAGACAGTCTCGGTGAAGCACATGTTATGAAATGGATGGTGCATCATACTAATATTCAAATAGTCAATATTTTTTTACCTGTTTTTATCAACCAGCCTGTTGCATCTATTAGGAACAATTACACTATCAAGAATTTTTTTCTTCTCAGGTGATCCTATGGCAAGCATGTTCGACCTTATACGCAATGGTGTGCAGCTGAAACCCGTCACCCATGATTCGCCACCGCCTTCGTTGACTGACTCCCACCAGCAGCTGCTGCGCAACACGCTAGCTAACATCAACCGGGTGACACGCGACATGTCGCCTGATGCTGACAGCAGTGAAGAAGATGAATTTGACGAGTAGGCTGAACCAGAAGTCTGGCCTGTGTGACATATGGTTGTGCCTTTTTTGTCTTCCTACTTCTCTCTCTCTCTAGTATGTTTAATAATTCTATGCCACTTGTGTGTTTGTTACGTCCTGTGGGGCTTGGCATTAATTCACAGGTTTTGTTTACTTGAAGGTGATCTCTACTTGCCCAACTAAGCATTCCACTCTGAAAACATCTGTCTGCCCATTTGAGCAAGTTGTGAGAAAGTGAAATTGTCTGACAACTAAATTTATTTAACTTGGGCATTTGGTCAACAGATAATGTCAAGCCTTTTTTGTTCTGTTACTTTTTAAAACCTTTTGTCACCAAAAACTCTTTAGCTAGCAGCAATATCAAAAAGCTCTGATAGCTTATATATTTCCTATAAATCCTTTCATATCCCTGTTTCCTTACTATTCATTCTGATCTTTCAGAGTTGCCAACCTTGTAAGTTAACAAACATTTTCCACACACAAAGTGCTACATTCTCAAATTAGCGATCCCTAACCGCACCCTCCAAACAAAAGTAACCCACATAGCGACCATGGTAAGCCCCCTACCAGAACACAGACAGGCAGAGGCGGGTGAAGCATGACGGTGTGTGTAACTGGAAGGGGGTTACCAGTGTGATTCTACACCAGAAGGGCTGGACACTTCGGGTGGGTGGCCAGAGAGTGGAGGCACGTCTATCTGCGCCCCGCTCGAGCTGGCAGGGACACAGACCGATCCACGCACCTCTAGGAAGTGTAAAAAGATGCGCTCCAGAGCCTCTTCCATCACAACCGACAGTCCCTTGGGTGGATGGCTGACAGCCGTGGTCTCCCCCACCCCTGCTCCGAGAGCAGCGGAAGTGGGTTCATTAACCGACGGAAGCATCCGAGCCACGAGAGACGGGGACTTCAACTGCGAGGCTGCCATGGGAGCTGTGCAGCGAAGAGCCCCTTCGCCCTGGGTGGTAGGCTGAGGCAACTCCGTACCCGAGGGCACAAGACCACAGGGGCGATCAACTGAACCGGGCGGTAACAGCTGACACCCCTCCCCAGCGGGTCCCGCAAGAGTGGCCACCGCATCACTCTTCTGACTGCGGCCACCCCGGTGGTTGGAAACATCGGCCTGCGGATGCAAAGGAGGAAGAACAGGTGAAAGCTCCTCCATGACGGAAACCGAAAAACGGCTGGACAGGCAAGACGATGTAGAGTGGCTGGACAACGGAGAAACGGAAGCGAGTGAACCGGGTCCAAACAGCTCTGGAAGCGGAACAGGAAGAGAGACCACGGCCGCTGAAGTGACGATGCGCGGTGGCGAACGAGGGACATGTGTGGAAATAATGGTGGCTGCGGGCGACCGATGGTGACCCTCCATCCTGCATGTGCTCGAACGAACCGGGCGAGTACAGCGCAACGACACTCTGAGCTGTTGTAGGGTGGTAAGGACCGCCGCCCTGTGCACCTGCATGGCCGAAACGGACAAACCCACCGAATCTGCCCGGAAGGAAAGGTTTGCAAGGTCCGCAGACCGGGGCCTGGTAGGGTCTACCCCCTGGGACCGATACCACTCCTCCCAGTGCCACCAGTGAGTGTCGTACACTTTGTTGGTGGAACTGCGATGGGCAGAGGCCAGGAACTGTAAGGTGGAGAAGGTAGCACCTCAACGCACTGCATGATGGGTTACAAGAGTCATGCGTGCAGACAGAGAAACTGGGGGCTGGAGTGGGGGATGCCGGACCGTGACTGAAGGAGGGCTTACCAGGTACGGAAGATGCAGAGATAGGTGGTGTGTCACAGTTTGAACTTTCATGTGATGGAGTGGTGTTTAAGCAACTTTCCCTCTGTTCACTCTCTCTCTCTCTTATTCTGGGTATCACTAGACAAGGCAGGCCAAGACTTGTCAACATGGAAGTTTATTCACAGCCACTGCCCCCTGGACGGGGTTAACTGATAACCTTTGACATTCCAGGCACTATCTAGCATGGACCCTAATGTGTAGGGTAACCCAGGCTATCTGCTAGAGGGAGGGTGACCCCTATCACAATTCCTAACACTACGACATCCTACCACAACTGTTGTACTGTAAGGAGAAAGAGATAGAGATGTTGGTGGAAAACTGAAATCGCATGGAGAACAACTAGATTATGTACAAAACTACAAGAATACATGAATGTATTTACATGCTACTGACTAGGAAAGGTATAGTATGCAGAATCTTCAAAAAATATGTTGTCTCTTAAACAGTTTCTGAATTTTGAAACATTTTAAGTTATTACCATGCGGCTGATTTGGGCAGTCTGTGCATACTTCTATATGAGTCTGCACATCATCCTTGTCACTATAAAAATCATCACCTAGGAGAATTACATTCACTTTATTCACTGTTTTTAGTTTGTTAGTGGTTTTATAACATGCACATTGACAAATGGTACTGCCTCAATCACATGCACACATCTGTCCCATCGATTCTAGATTTGTTTGGGTCCTTACATCTGGTCTTTAATCACTCGTAGGGGTTGGTAAAGTTGGGGGGAAACAGGTTTCCTTTTCCAGGCCCTGGAAAGTCCTTGATAAATGAAAATTGAGTGTATCTGTAACAGATACAATATATTACACTCCTCTCTCCTCATTATGTACACAATACAAAACTGGTGTGTGGGTCCAGATCTCTTTTTTATTAAACACTTAGCCAGTGTTTGATGCCAGCCAGGCAAAGACTGCTTACACAGCATCAAACAATACCTTTCTCTATAATCGTGACTCATGGAAGTTGCTCCACCTCCTGCTTTGGGAAACTTGCTTACCATCCCTCTGCCGCCTTGACCTGTTTAGCATGAAAAGTCCCCCCAGCTGAACAAAGCCCATTTGAGTGTGCCTGCTTGTGCGTACTGTCTCTGTGTGTTTGCGTATGAATGCATGTCTGTGTGCGTGGCTGCCATCTCTTGCTCTACCATTACCCACCACATACACCCCCTCGAGGTATGAAAAGTGGATGGGGCTACGAAATGACTTGGAACCAAAACATTCATGGTACAAAACATCCAGCTGCTGAAAGTACGTAATGAACGATAGCTTAGCCCAGTCGAAATCTGCCGCCTGCTAGGCAATCCAACGCTCATGAAAAGCTGATTCTGATACCACAGTCAAGCTGTTTTTCAATTGATGCAGTCCACAATCTAGAAATTCCATACTCTTTTCCCAGACCTTGCTGGAATAAATTCAAATTTCCTTACTTTTTCCAGGCCTGGAAAAATCTGTCAATATTTCAAAAGTCTTCCAGACTTTAAAAACTCTGTACGAACCCTGGGTGGTAGGTTTTTTTGTTTCTTTGTAGTCCCAAGTTGTTATCCGATTGAAATGGCTCCCCGTGGCTGCATTACTTGACCCTGTCTTTACTGGCATGGCAGACATACAGAAACTCGCATATCACCAGACATCGGTGGTCAGAAATTGGTGGCAAGCTTTCCAGTGATGCAGTCACATTGCTTGGACATTATTTAGTTTGTTTAAATAAAGAGTAATTAACCAAACTCTACATGTTTTGTCATACATAAAGGTGGTACAAATTCTTCCAAAACTTAGGTTTGGCAACTCTGAAAAGATCACTTCTTGTATATTCAGTATATTTGAACTAGCTGGTTTAAAACAAGCTACTGATTATTTACTGTGTACGAGACCCTTCTTTGGCATCAATTTCATGCAGCTGAATGCTTTGGAAAGAGATGTGCCTATCTGGATTTATCAGTCTTTTTCATTAATGACTGACAATTTTTAGCATGCAGCACATCTCCCCATCTCCCACCACCCAAAAATTTACATTGTATGCAAAATCAGCTGTTTATAATCATTACACCGTTATGAGACTGTTTATTGTTCCTGCATTGTTTGCCAAACATGAATGGCCATTTATGGGGTTGACTTCTCAATGTTATGACTTATTGATGACGAGTTGTATTTGGTTTCATGTACATTCAACACCACTATTGTCGTGACAAAAAAATGTCGCTAAATTGCTTTGCTTCCAGTTGCATTGGACAGCGACAGAGTATGTAATAAATACATAAAACTGTTTTGTTTGCAAGTGGAATTGTCTTAAGACATAAATGAAACTGATGAACTAGCTAGATTAGCAGAAAAGTTTGCTGCTAGATGCAAAGAATCTGTGATGCTTATTTATTAAAAAGATTTTGTGTGGAGCAATGATTATTGCTGTGTACGTCTCCTCCCTGATTTGCACTTGTTCTTTACCAGCGTATCCCAGTAGCATTTTTGTGGATGTAATTTTTTAAACATGGTACTTCAGATGAAACACAAGCAGAAGAGTATAGTCCTCATTTTCTTTTTTTTTTAAATTACCCCTACAGGAGTGTGTAACATAAATCTGGTGGAGAAAAATGCAAACTTTAAAGTGTGATGATCAAGATGTAAATCTACATAAAACTGAAGCACACTGCATGTTAATAAATGATGTATGCATCATGAATTGTGTCTTTATGACATTTATGTGCATCTGGATGGAGAAGTGGTGGGGAAAAAAACCATAGACACTCGCAGCATTCATGCAAAACCACTTCCAAGCACTCAAAAGAAAAAAAAAGGTGGAAATGTTCTTTAGTCTAATTTTTACTGACAACAGCACAAAACCTGTACCATGTTGTTGCCTTCTGGCAGTTTGCACACACACACATGCCAATCTGGTTCTGGGTATTGGGTTTGTGACCCAAAGAATTTGTTGCACAGAATGACAATGCTGTGGGGCCATCCTGAGCAAAGTTCTCAATTCTTCACAAGAAGCCTTACTCAGCATCTCCATCCTAAAGGCATTTTGCTAAAGCACCCGAGTTGCCTGTCGGCATTTGGACTTCGCATCCCTTCATGGAAACTTCTCGGTTTGTGGTCTTGTGACAAACATCTGGCTTCTCTCCTCTCATCTTGCCAGGCAGGCAATGAATATAGCTGGCCACTCCAGTCACCCTCAGTCAACTTATGTCTGCACACCTGAAAACAGACATGACATAAACAGTTACGAAGCCATCTTGAAAGATATTCTCCCTCCTCGCCCTATCCACCTGAACAGGAACCCAGACATAGTCTGTACATGGAATCCACACAACAGGGACTGGTGTTAATGAAGATTCAGCAAGCTACTGTATGCTCCGCAGAGGAACATCAGTTTCCTCCGAAGAAAGACTATGAATAAGGATTTACTCAATTACAGAGCAGTACTGAATAAATTCACCGAGCAATAGGTTTGTGCCAACAAAATTCCATGGCATGGTTGTGTAGGCCAGACTGATCTATCATTTCCAATAAAGCCTAGCCTTTATGGTAACATGGTAAGAGCTAAAGTCCAAACAGCATTTACTAACATTAAAAAAGCCACAAATAAAATTTTAAGTGCATCCTTTACATGTGGATACATGGCAGAAAGACCCTCCCAAACTAGCACACTGCCTGAAACTTCAATGTCATAAAGGTTTGTTGCCACAATCCTATGCCACAGCAAATATTTCTAGTTTTGTCATAAAAATCTTCAGGAATCAGTGAATCCCTATACCACACAAAGTACTGAAGAGAAAAATGATAAAATTACATCAGCCCCTTCAGGTACTACTTTTACAAGTTACTAATATTATAATCATGTTTGTGTCAACTTGCATACATGACATCCAAACATCACTTGTACTTATTACACTGCAGAAATGCCCCCCAACCCTCCACACACCTTACAAGGGTTGAAGTGTATGAAATTTTTGAATGTGTGAAACAGCAACATCCAAGTAATGTTCAAATCATGCAATCTACCTGAATGTGCAAATAACCACAATATTTGATTTTGATGTTTCTGTTACCTATGCTTTTGACCACTTTTTCCCATGCACCCTGAGACGACATCTGTCATCGGTCAGTGTAGAATATGGCCTCATTGTGTTAGCAGCCTTCTGGAATACAAATGTCTTCATTATATTTCCTCCTTGTATGTCACGTCATGAATATTACTGGTTACCTTATTGTTTGCATGGGTTGTTGGGAGAGATAGTACTACTATTTACAGAACAGCAAGAATCAACTCTCAATTTTGGTACAGCAAAAAAAAAAAAACCTCAAATCCATACCCATTTAATAAAAAAAACCTCACTGATACAAGGGGATTAACAGCATGCTCGCCTAAAAGCCAGTGTTTTCAATAGAAGCTGCCAACCCTTTCAACACTCCTGTGACAGGAGTACCATGTGCCATCTTTGCTCATTCCGCTCAACAAATGAGATAGGAAATATGTACCTAGCTAACAGCCCAGCCATAACGTTCACTCACTTCAGCCATGACTCAGAAGCGAAAAGATTTCACAGGAATAAGGACATAAAGGTGAAGATGTTTTTTCTCATCTTTTTCGCCAAGTCACCAAGTTCAACAATCTAAGTATTAAGCTGCGACAAACCAGATTTGAAACGGCACACTAGAAGATCGCCAGGTAGAAATGACCCTTCCTAACACCACATTAAATGAGTCTAACGAAAAGAAATACCATACTTACAATCCGAGGATGTCCATACCAATTACATATCACCTGGATTAATCTGCTGCACTGGGAATCAGGACTTTGTAGAAATTCTATATCACAAACAATAAACAGGCAGTGGAGAAAAAAAATGCAGCACAGATGAAGACTCGAGGTCTTCTCAAAGCCCCACTGCAGACTGGAAGTTTCAGCTTATGTGTAATGCTATGATGGCAATAACGGAAACAAATTTTCAAACCATACTTTGACAAATGGATCACATGATCAATCAGTAAACCTTAGAGTTTGTTGCAAAACTCAAGAGAGCACCCCTGACAGGACACTGTTGGAAGTCCGCAGAGAGTTGCACGACATAATCCAATCAAGAGATGGAACGAAGATAATGGAAACTGGGTTTAGGAGGTGGTCAGTGCTGTTAGATGGAAAGGGGAGGAGTGCCCATTTCATCATATCAGAATAGAAACTGTATTAAAATGAAATTAAGTTGATTGATTTGCGAACACTGTTTATCCTGCTGGAGCCTGGAAAAAAAGTTCATATATAAAGATCTCACAACAAGCACTATAATAGGGCAATAGGACATAATTCCTAGGAAACTAGAGCTATGATCTTTGCTGAAATAGGCAACAGAAATAACTGCTGTTTCAAGGAATAAAAGTTTTAAAAACAGGCAAATAACATCCTATACAACTTGAAATAACAAGAGAAACTGATATACAATTTTAGGAAAACTAGATTAGGAATGTAAATTTTTAAGTATGTACTGCTGAAGATGATACAGATGAGAGAAAATAACCTTAATTAGAGTTTTATACATCTCACTTTTGAAGGCACGATACTCTGGATAAATCAATAAAAGCCACCACCAACAACAAATCTTTAGTCGTACATCACTCTGAAGTTATCTTTTTTCTCAAAATGCCCTATAGGATGCCCACATCAGCTGAGAACTGAAGAGTTATTGCAGGTGTCACATAAACAGCCCGAAAGTGACAAACTTTTACACGAACTGAAACATCTAATCAAAGGCATGATTTTTTTCTATGCTGTGCAAGAGCTATTTTACCTTCTCACCACACAGGGTACCGTAAGGTCTACGCCTAAAGGACACCTTTCCTCCAGTTTCTAACAACTACTGCAGTCCTAAACAAAACCAAAAATGTTGGCAAGAACTCTTAGCAACTGTGCAGCCGATACATCCTGCCATGGTCAGCTTGTCCAAAGCAGCCAGCATGTCTCTAAACAGTATCTGAAGTCCGGACTGCCTACCGAAGACCATCATAAATTCCATTCTTTTGCATTTATCCCTTTTTCTGCCTTCCAAAACCTCAGGAATGTCTGCAACGAAACTCAACATCTGCACCTTATACAGTACACTCTCAAAGCCCCAACACAACAATATTTCATGAAGAAACCCAAGTTAAAATCAAAAGACCATTTATTGACGATGCAGGAAAACTGCCCCGAATGTCTGATTTAATGAGGACAATCAAACAATTCCAAGTCAGTCCACACAAGTGATGAATGATTACACCAATTGGAAACATAATAAAACTTAGGAAACTGAGTGGTAAGGACGAACGTTGATAATTACGAACAAATGTTGATGAATTTTCACATGTACAGAAAATTGTTAAAATCCTCCAAAAGAAGTAAAACTATCTTTTCCCCAGATGTGACAGATTACATGATGGTACAAAAGTCTTCAACTATGAAGAATTTGGGGAAAAACATGACATCCAAACTTGGCTCAGCTGGCAGCAGACACATCGATGGTGGCCAACAGTGCAGCAAAAAGTCAAGTGTTCCACAACTGACTGACAAACTCAACAACTTAAGAATCTGGAGAATCTGAGATGAAGTTCCTGGAAATCAAGTCTATGACCCTCAGTCAAATATCCATGGACATACGTACACGGAAGGCAAAAGTTTATCCTTGTCAGCCACGGTACATGCGTACTTCAATAGTACGGCCCTCAAATCTTGTTTGGTCCAAATTAGCTGCAGCACGTCAAGGAACAAAAGGTAGAATGGAATAATAATAATAATAATAAAATGATAATGAGAACGCCAATGTGCAAGCAGTGAAAACAATAGTTCCAGCAAGATGACTTACATAAAATGTCTGAATGGGATCTTCAAAGCACTAAAAACAGCCCAAACCCCACCGTTCAAATTTTTTTAATTAAAAATAAAACCCCAATCTTTTCTTGACAGTAAACGCAAAAAGTATGTCAGAAATGGTTGGAAGGATACAGATTGCTCGCATTGCATCATCCTCATTTGAAAAGCGCACCAAGCCCTGACCCGAAGATCTTCCTTTTTCCATTTTTATTTCAGCAAATTTGACCTCGCCTGCAATGGACCGATGCTATAGAATATTTTGTGACATCAATCTTCTTATTTAATTCATTCTAGCTGTAAAAGAGGTGGGGAGTGGGTGGAAGGCTCAAGATGTCAAGGAAAAATCACACCTGTACCTGTTAACGTGCATATATAAATCATGGGTGACACTTTTCCAGAATGAAAATTCTGAACTGTATATTGGCAATTTAACATGATCCTAAAATTTTGCATGAATCATCAGTGCTTATCAATACATGTATGATCAATAATGCACAATAAAACAAAATTAAATGTACACATATGCTTTACACCATTTGTTGTTGGATATTCTCTTCCTATGATGTATAGCAGTATATTAAAAACTGATAAACACAACAATAAACAAACCATCTATTTGCACATTTCAAATGGGGACAATTAAGAGATTTGGAAATCTGAATTTAATGACCAAAGTTCCACCCATGATAAATAAAGATGTAAAGTAGTAATGACTGCTTTATTTTAATGCACAGCCTGGTGTAGTTGCTGGTGAAAAAAGAACTCAACAAAACTTCAGCAAAGCTTCAATCTAAAGGGGAGAAGGAGCAGGGAAAACACCTCTCAAAATGTAAAAAAAACAAAAAACAAAACCAGCATATATGCAGGCAGCAAGCATATCTCACCTATCTCTTGAAAGCGTTCTCGCAGGTCTTGCCACGTCACACTGTAGGGAAGCTGGATCAAAACAACATGCATTTCTAAATTTTATCCTCGTGGATTTATTTGTTCAAAAAACATGATTTGAATTAAATGTCTGAGGTTTTGCATGAAGCAGTACATGTAAAATCTACTTAGTTTTAAAGGTAAAACACATGCATATTTACACAAGACATCCTTGGTGGGAAAACACCTCTGTGAGCAGAACAAGCAGCTAGCTGCAGAAAACACTTTAAAAAAAAAAACAGCCTAAACCTACATATGCCTTTGGTTACATGAAAAAAAGTGGAAAAGAATATAGCTGTAAATGAATACTATGAACTTTCTTAATTTCTTTCGGATTTATTACACCACTGTATGTGAACTGATAGTATCGAGACAGCTTCATTAGATCAACAGCCCATTATCTAGGTCATTCTTCACTGTAGTTTTTGGGTAGGCCAACAGACAACTTCTGGACTGTTTCAACATCTAACTAGCAAAGTGCAAAAATTGGGGATAGTTTTCTTACATTCTTTACCAACACAGTGCAGTTATCTGGTCGTGTGACGCGGCCTCCGCGCTCCTCTCGACCACTCCCTCCACCTGAGCCATAGCCCCCTCCTCCTCCCCCTCCGCCACCAGATCCCATCATCATGGCATTGTAGGAGCCCAGGCCTGACAACCCCACCCCCAGTCCGTCACCCAGTCCACCCAGACCTGCAGGCAATTTGCTCACACCTCCCAGGCCACCTCCTCCAAATCCACCCAGTGCCGATCCCAAGCCAAGACTGTTGAGCCCTGCCAGACCGCCAGTGGCCCCTAACCCCCCACCCAGCCCAGACCCAAGACCTGGCGCAGAGCCCAACCCTGACAGGCCACCAAGCCCTGCTCCTCCACTCAACCCTCCGCCACCCCCCAGGCCAACGTCCATGCCCAGCCCCCCTAACCCCCCACCCATTCCACCAGAACTAAGTCCCCCTCCCAAGCCTAATCCACCACTGACATCTGCAATAAGAACCAGACAAAACAGCTGCTATAAATGCTGCTACATATTTTCTCAAAAACAGAAATGGAACAAAAACGAATGATTTATAAGGCAGCAAAAATAAATAACCTCATGTTTAAGAAATGAAGTCTACTCACTTTTTGTACAGACTACCTTGTGTAACAGAGAAAGTCTACTTTATAAAACAAAGATCAGGAAAAACAATGAAAACAAAACAAAAACATCTTTCTTGCCCTCTTTCACTTGCTCACAAACATTGCAACACACTGCAATTGCATATGAGCACATGACGGAAAGTAAGGACCTATCATCAAATGTATTAATGTATTAAGTATTATTTTTTAAATGAACAAAATCCTAAAACAATAGGATAAGAAAATACCTAATCAAACACAAGCAGTACCAAAACACAAAAACCAAACATACTGTTCAGCTGCCCAATGTTTAACAGAGGAGCACCTCCAACACCAAGCCCCATTCCAATGGATTTCAGACCACCTGCAACAAATCAAGAGCTTGAATACAGAAGCATATTAACCTTTCAGAACTGATGTGCTTTGCTCGCAATATGTTCATTTAGGAAAAAAAAAACTGAAGATGCAAATACAGGGGTTTAGAATATCATGATACGTAAACAAGGGCAGAAAATGGGCAGTCCTGACATTCCATAGCAAATCCTGATCTGCTGTGACCAGAACTACAGAAAACGATTTACTATGAACTTAGTGTTTGCATCTCAGGTTCCTCCCCAAAACAGACCTCACAACAGGCTTTTTTTTCCTTCTCAACCACAGCCCAAACAAAACATGGAAAACATGACAAGTTAACCAGAGAGACAGTAGGGATGGGAGCGAATAAACAGAAACCCTGACAAAAACAAAACAGAAGCTCACTTGGTAACTTGGGGGCTGCTGGGGCTTCTTCTGGAACCTTATCCATGCGGACAAGCATTTTACGGTCAAATAGTGTTTGCCCGTTAAACATTGCTGAAGGTAGATAAGAAAAGTTTTACAGTCTGCAAATACTAAATAGTCAAGTCTTCAAAAAAAAAAACCCTATGAAAATGTCAATGTTTGGCCATCCCCATAGAACTTACAAATTAGACAGACTCTCTCTCTCTCTCACACACACACACACTCTCACTTGCCCCCCCCCCACCCCCCACCCCACACAATAGATAAAAGTTTCAATCTTCAAGGAGAAAATAACTGACAAGTATTTCCATGCCTCTTAATGCCAAGTACATGCAACAGCTATTTCCATGTCTTACACACTACGCTTTGTTGTAAACGTTAAACGAGTTTTTGTCAAACCGGTTCATAACATTAAAGGGAAACTTAACCTTAGAAGTAACCTGTCTTGAATTGATGAATATTGATGTTGTGAGTCTTTTTAACCCTAAATTTCAAGCTACAAAAGAACTGTTCACTTACAA
>SMGT01013140.1:344967-373779 GCA_004794575.1 Lanistes nyassanus | reverse complement strand
GACTAGAAATTTCAGTATGACTGGCCAAGGAAGACAGGGAAAATCTTCCTTTAGAACATTGAGGCTGAAGGAGGTTGTATTTGGTAAGCATTTAATATCACACACTTTTAAAAAAAACTGTATTCGTTACAAAATGTTTTTTAAAAAATTTATTTTATTTTGCTTAGAAGACTTGAGGTTAGAGGGATATGGAAAGGGCACCTGACCTAACATTCTTTGAAATATTTGAAACGCTAAATAGCCTAATTTCAGTTAGTATTAAATAAAACTAGGTGTATTAGTCTCAAATCTCTTTTAATGTGGATACAAGGGCACATACTGGCACCTAAAATCTGTTTCTTATGCACAGACAGTACTCAGATAACATCTATTAATGTTAAAACAATATGTATAAATTAGTATTCACTCGCTTTCTCTCTTGAATGCAAATAAAAGCCACAGATGTTCACAGGATTTTTTATCTCACTTTCATGAACCCTGTTTTTCAAATTTCAGCTGCTGTCAAAGTCAAACATAAGGATTCAACTGACTTTCAGCTGGAAAAGATAGCAGGCCGTGCACTGCAAGATGCACAGGACTGGAATGGTCGCAGAAGAATGGGCATAAGGCACCATCCGACCCTTTCTTCCCTCCTTTTCCCCAAATCACTCTACAGCGCGAAATCTCTGCAAGGTGGAAGCACTTTCCATTCCAGCCAAAACAACTGACCTGTAGGAACCACTTTAGCAAAACTTTAGAACGCACGACAAACATCTCTTTCGTTCTAAATGATGAAATGAGAATTTAAAAAATAAACATGTCAATATCAAACTGTCCTCGTTGTTAGTTTGAATTTGTATATGGTCCAGTCTGTGGTGCTTTAGTGGTCGGGTCGGTTAATGATCGAGTTGACGCTGATCGAGTTGACCGTAGACCCTGGAAAAGACGCTGTGCACACCACGTAAAAGCGCAGAACAACTGGAGCCAATCAAATGACGAGCTCTATTTAGGATGTGTAAAAAGCGGAGCCAATCAAATGGCATGCTCGGGAGCTTGAAAAAGCGCAGGAAAACTGGAGCCAATCAAAATACAGTCTTACGTAAAATATGCTAAACTCTTACACTGAAAACGTTGCAGTTTCCTGGAAGATCTGTACTGCCTGTACCTCACCCCACCCCAACCCCACCCCTTACCCTTCCCCTACCCCCCTCCTCCCGAAACATCCCCCTCTCCCTCCCTCCCTCCCCCGGAAGGACCTGCGAAACATAGCTCGCCATTTGATTGGCTCAAGTGAATTAGAGGAGCATTAGAGGCAGGTCACATGATCCTCTGGGCCGGCCACGGACTTCTTACATATGGACCGAGCATGCTAAGATGCGAGCAGGGGGCCAGGTTAGCTCAGTTGGCCATCTCCCCGCACATTAAACTGCCTGTCCGCACTGACCATCTTACTGCAGCCATCAGTCTGGTGGTTCTTTCAGTGCATAGCTTAGTAATAGGACCCCATCCCCCATAGTGCGAAATCATCGCGAGGTGGAAGCACTGTCCCTTTAAATAACCACCACCACCAGACGCGAGCGCAGTGTGGCGCTGACTCACTTGCGCGGCAGCGTCCGCCATCTTACCCTGCCTCGCGAGCTGGGGCGTACAAGGCTTACTGTAGGGTGATAGACGGCCCGGAGTCAGGTTTATCACCTTTCAGCCGGCCAAATACATTTAAATTTTATAAACTCTTTTCCTGCAAAAACAAAAGTGTATTGACCAAGGTAGTGAAGTTTGTTAAAATTCTTCTTAGTAGAGTGCACTAATGAATAGATAAATAGGTGCCTATGTTTATTAATCATTGAGTTTATTTATCAATACATGTATATTCTAATGTCAGATGAATTACGATTGACGTGTTTTTTGACAATTTTTTTTCTTTTTTTTTATGAATACCCCCTGAGGGTAAAAGAATAAAGAAACTTGAACGTACTCGCGCGCACGCACACGCACACGCACACACAGAGAAAGAGCAAAGGAAAATCTTGTTAGACTGGGTATTTATTATTTGCATTTGCATCACTTATAGAGTACAAAAATCACTTGTACTGTAAGAAAAATAGTACAAGATTAAGATACAAAAGTACTTTATATTCTTTCAACAACAAAAGCGCAATACACCGGGGAGGGAAGGGACCTCTCTTCATGTTTTGGAAACCTGCATGAAAAATGCAATAGCAAATAAATCAATAAATAAACATACAAATAGCTGTGGTTTAACAGTCCTTGTATTTTACAATGCTGATGACACCCAGCTAGATCTCTGTCTCATGCACGCAGGTAAGCACGTATACTTCCAAGATGACTTTTTCCTTCCATGATGCAAAATGTACATTGCAAGTGTCGTAGAAGATTGTGCTGTCAGTACATCTAATATACTCTGGCATTATTGCAATGACCACAGAAGCTATATTGTACTCACAGGTGAAACGATTTTCCTTTCTTTGACTTGTTCGCGCAGTTCCACGCAGCACAACAAGGCATTCTCTGAAATTCACAATGTCGACAGACTTATTAGTATATATTGAAAGGGGTCCGACTCCTACAAAATCAGTCTGACTTTGAGAATTCCATGCATCGGTCATGTCTGCCTTAATTGGCGGTGGTCGTAGTTTAAAACAACAACAACAACAAGAAAAGATTCTTGGCTTTTGTGCTAACTCGCTAGCAAAGCCGCCGCATAAAGCAGTCTGAAAAATATATTTATGACATATATATATATATTTATAATGCTCCTCTAATTAACAATTGTTTCAGATAAAAATTTTACTCACCACAGATTCGTAAACGAAGCTTGGAACCCCCAAAATAAACAATTCACAGTGTAGGTGACTATGGCGCTATGTAGGGATGGGTAGGGATGAGGCAGGGTAAGATGGCGTCGCCGCGGGGTCACTCTGCAGGTCTCAGCGCTCGCTCTATTAGTTAGGAACTCTATGGGGCCGGCCCAGTCAGAGGAGGACCAGCGTTTTTTGTGTGCAAAGGGTGGTTGCAAGCATTAATTTGCAAGAACAAAGCTATCAACATGTAGGTCAGGGTATGTTAAGCAAAAATTTAGCTAAGAAATTTGTTTATATATATAAAATGTCTAAAATGTGATCAGTTTGTGTTTGCGTGTGCTCGTGCACATATTCTGTTTTTCGGTGGTTATTTCCCCTCCAAAACTATGTGACAAAAAATTTAAAAACTCATTCATTTCAGATGTACCCAGACATGTGCTCCTTCTCTCTCTCTCTCTCTCACGTACCCATGCACGCATACGCACGTCACAGTTCAATACACTGCCAACGACACAAACCTCCAAATGAGTAATTTTATTTACTTTGAAAAGTAGGCAAAAGGTTTTTGAGAAAACCACCGTAAAAATTGCTCAGTGACATGTCTTTCTGTAACGTGCTCCAGTCCCTATCCCTTTAAAATAACAGATATCCTTTCTTTGAGTGTAACACCTATCAATTATATTACTGTGCTTATTTAAAAAAAAAAAAAAGTTTCTGCGTTTGCCTGAAGATTTAACAATCTCCCAGTGAAGATCCCCAAAACAACAAAGAAAATCATTTCCCCCCAAGACCTATAAATTTTGACATTGAAGGTTGCAAGCATGCAGGCCATTGCCCGAGAAGGAGCGTCTGGCTGCACATCACTCACAAAACTTTTTTTTTGTCTGATACTGTTGCTCAAGGCAGCTCAAACAAATCAGCTATGAGCTGTTCTGGCACATTTGAGAGGATTCATGAAAACCACCGAAAGCAGCTGAAAAGGTTTAAGCCGCTGCTCTCATGTGACTCAGAATTTACCTGTCAGCTAAGTTTCCATTTTACGAAACTAGAACACTTTTCCTTGCATTTACTGTGCCTTCGTCTACCACGTTCACCCATGTTTGTTGATTCCATTCTAGGTCACCCATCTGAATTTGAAGATTCTGGAAGGTCTGAACAAAGCTATGAACGAATTATTGACGAAGATTGAAAGAAATTTGATGAAGTTGAAGGACATTTTACAAAGCTTTGCAATCAGTTCACATAATTCAGTTCTCCAACGTATCAAGTCTCTTGACTTGATGAATAAGAAACGTGCGCTTATTTGTAGACATAATGTGGATCTAATATATTGACCTATTCTTTCCCCACTACAGCTTACCCCATCCAAACGTGAGTCAGTTTGACTCACCAACACAAAGCTTCTCCTAAGCCCCAAGGATCTCAAGCTCACTTTGGTCAGAACTCTCTCTAGACCTACAACAGGAGATGCACAGTGCAGTGTAAAAAAAGTTCTGTACATCTGACCAGGCAGACAGATTTTTCACAAGTGAGGTAAAGGATTGCAAGATGCTGGTTTGTTGACGTGGACCAATCAACAATAACTACACCACTGCTTCAGGGCTTACTGATCCCAATGTACACACGTGGATGCACGCCATCATACTATATCTGGATTGGAAGAGGGAATGTTTTAGAGACAACATGATTTAAGTAAAAGTAGTCAGAGGCATTTGTCTCTTATTCTTACGTTACACCAGAAAGTTGTTATATACATTTAACCTACACTCACACAAAGTTTCTCCAAAATCGTCTCTGTCTCTCTCTATAGCTCACTGGCAGGCATAATAAAAGATGTTCGGAAATGAAGAGTTAGGAGATGGGGCGTAATAGAAGAGACTCTTAAAAGACTGTGGCACAACATGCTGCACAAACACATTATAATTCTCATCTCCCAGCCGTTGGGTATACCACAAGACAAGGAGGAAACCACAGCTTTGTTTTGAACTGTTTTCAACAAAAGTTTATGACTAAACTGTCATGTGTTAATCTGATTTTTGACAGTCTGTGCATGCGCGACTTTGCACAAGTTCTTGATGCATTAGTTTAAGATTTATTAATCCAATTCTCTTCTGAGCAAAGAATTTTTGTAGCCTAAAATTGCTTAATGCCTAAAAATCTGAACTGCTGCTTTGGTATTCCTGCATTTACATGTATATATATATTATATTTTGCAATATAAATAGGCATAAAACTCGGTGTTCTTCAGTACTACTATATAAAAACATTATCAAAAGATCTCAAAGTTATGTTGTGCATGCGTTTATTTGCCAATGTTATTTCAAGCTCCTACAAAAATTCCTTCATAAGCTGATGCTGAAACCTCAAGTGATTTAATTGCCTCCTCCTTGTCTCAAAGGTAAAATTCTGTGCAATAAACAACCGAAATCATTTCAATTTAGACCCTCTTGTTGTTTTGTGGGACTTGGTAAACGTTTTATTCCAGTGAAGCCTACTATCCATTTTATTAATCATATTTGTAACCCCCTCCTCCAAGCATCGACTCCACAACTTTACTCTCTTATAAATTGTTTCCTTTATCATTGACTTTCGTTAACTCTTGCTGTTTGTGTTGGGATTTTGTGACATTGACTTGGTTTACACCCTTAACTGGACATGTAATCTGTAGAATATGTGTTGCTAGCTTTGGAAATTTGAATATTGTTCTTATGAGAGATAATTACCATCATCATTTAGCAGTTGTCTAATCCGATAAATACCCTTTTCCATATAACCAGTTCCTCAAATACAGTGTGGTTCCCTCCCAACAGCAATATTTACATCGAAAAACAAATGTTCTTCATTTAAATCATCCGTAGATGTAGGCATACATTGTCAACACTGTTAACAAGACATTTACAAACATTTCCCAATGTTGAAAGTTTGTCTAACTAACGATGTATACAAAATACAATCTGTCTAAACAAGGGCTGGTTGATCTACAGTCTTCTCAACTAACCCATTTTCATAACAAAGAATGATGTATATTTACCATTTCCACTCCGCTCGTCATGTATGACAGACATGTACATTTCTTATCGATTTTAGGTAACTTGCCATCCCATAGGATTAAAAAAAAATACATTTCCAACTGGTGTCTCAAAGTCTGGTAGATTTACAAAAAAATATATCGATCATATCACAGCAATCTTTCCAAAGGTATATGGACTCCATGAACATAGGAGAAATTTATTTCTTTTAATTTTCGATCATAATTAAGATTTACACAAAGAAAATGCAATTAGTTATATATTTCTGGATCCCAAGACAGGTTCACGCTATGTAAACATCTTGATAGTGTTTCCTACATCCAGTCCATGTAGCATATGTCTTATCGTAATTTATTTTCAAGCCTCTTCTATTTGCACAGCAGTCAAGAATTCTTACAGCTTCTTGAAAAGGTTCTTTGCTCCCATCCATACATAAAGCAGTACATGCTACATGCTGGAGAACTGACCCCCTTCCCGAATTGTACAGCTCTCTCTTTTTAGTTTTTAAACGAAGCAACAGTGCTTTTCAGAAGGAAAATAGAGAATTGATAATTCTTCAATATTTCTTTTGTGCTTTCCAAATTGAAAACTGAATTGTACAAAGGTACCCTTTGGTCTGCCTTAAAACTCATCCGATGTTGTCAAGAGTCCATGTCTGTAGTCAGCAGGTTTTTTTTTTGAGCTTTCACATCATTTTATCATTGGAGGCTCTGTGCAGTTTTCACAGCATCTGCAGATGTGTTGATGTAGACGCTTGAATGTCTGCTGTCTTTGAAATAATCCACACAGGTAACTGGTTTTCGTGCGAAGAGCGCTACCGTTACCTCTGTGTTCTGTCTGTGCATAGCCTATTATCAGGTTCAGTGTTTCTTGTTAGAGATTGCCCCTCATCCCAAACCTCATCTTCAGTATGAATTTCCATTTTTTGAAGAATTAAACGTAGGAGCTGGTTGTTTTTCTCCAGTGATGTAGAAACATCTCTTAACCTGAAATGACAGGGCAAAACATATGATGAGGATGCAGCATGAGTTTACATGACCTAAAGTACCCAGTACTTATATGCTGTTAGTCTTAGCAGACCAGATAATTGACTTATAGTGTTCCCAGATGACAACCCTTACAAAAACAGGTAAACAGAGAGATTTAGAACCCTGAACCAGCCCTACCAGTCCTACTAATTTTTTTAGTCTTTTGCTAGCTGCATTACAAGACCCACAAACCAGATCATGGAGGAAAAAAACTTTTTCAAAGGGATGGGTGTAGACCTTCTATGCTTGCAAGCCCGAACTAGAGGAAGGAACATGCGTGAGTACACGTCTCACGTTGTGGTGCACATTATACTACGTAAAGACTGTGTCCTCAGAAAATTACATAGTGGTGTCTGCATCATCTAGGGATGCCAGGTTCTGTTTCCACTGTTGTTAGTATCTGGTAGCAACAGGATACAGACTTTTGTTTTATCATAGATAATCGATAAGCAGATGGTGGCCTGTGAACTAAAATGTGGGTCAAAATTGAAGCCAAAACCATGCACCGCCTCTAGCCAGCGCGTGGCACTTTGTAGGGGAGGTCAAGCAATATTGTTTGGCCTAGCTATTAGAAACTCTTAGATTATACAGTGTATGACAAGTCTTATGCTGTTTATTATTTAAACCTTTATTATTTATTTTAAATGCGCCATCTAGAAGGAATGGAAACTACAATCAAAGCATATGCAGTCTTAAAGTCTCTAGTTAACACATCGAGATCACCACATGAGGTTGTAAATATTTTATATGCACGCATGAACAATGTCATTTATCCGAATCAGCGGCTGGTAATCTCCTCTGACGAGGCAATTGTCAGTAGTGATATTGTTCACGAGCTGTCTGCAGTTGTGCGAAATGAACTTTTGAAACCAAGATGCAAGACATCGTTTTTAGGGAAGGCAAGCCGACTTGTATAAAATCCATATACCTGTATCATATGATCTGTATCCAGTTCCTGTTTCGTACCTTTTTTTTCCCCCGGACGTTTCATAGTTCATCAATTTGTCAGTTGGCGGTTTCTTTACCTTTGTTCGTTACGACGTTCTCGGCAGCGTCCCTGCTCACCTCCCATCGGTCCTGCATCGATCATCTTCGCATCCAGTCCATCTGGCAACCGTCTATGCACCTTTCTGTTTGACTCACCGACTTCTATATATACCGACTACGCCCGTCTACGCATCACCCACCTTCAACCACCTGTGAATCACGTTGAACTGTCTTCACTGCATTTCTGCAGCACCATTCTAACCATCCTTCGAGATCATACTCACAGCTAAGTCGTGACTCATGTTGGCACACCCTCCTACTGAAGATTTGCGTTAATCAGAGGGAGTTCCCACTTTATTTCATCATTCGTTTATTCACTCGTTATTCGTTCTTTACACTCATTTGTGGTTAAGTTTAATAAATGTGGTACAAGTTGGCTGCTGCTTTTTTTATTTGAAAAAAAGAAAGATAGTAAGAATGAATTGACCTATGTTTACTCTGACATTTCATCCACGTATTTATTTC
Source organism: Lanistes nyassanus (assembly GCA_004794575.1). Classification (NCBI taxonomy): domain Eukaryota; kingdom Metazoa; phylum Mollusca; class Gastropoda; order Architaenioglossa; family Ampullariidae; genus Lanistes; species Lanistes nyassanus. Next base: position 365,409 of record SMGT01013140.1, on the reverse strand, counting down.
ACCTTTCACTCAAAAATTTAATTAGATCGTTACAGTGATTTCCCACAGTTCCTACTGAAGGAGAAACAATTTACATGGTAAAAACGAACCCATCAATTAAATAAATTTTGCATCGGCAAAGATATATTTAAGAATCACTGCTAACCCTACAGTTAATATTGCTGTCTCGAAGGTGAAGCACCGGGAATTTATGCAACCAAATCACTCTTTCAAACAGAAAACATTAAAAAATCAAAGTATATGTCATGCGATAGTCGGGTGTAACCAGCCCTGTGCACCTAGGGAATTCTTCTGTCGTTGTTCCCGAACAGAATTTGTATAAAAAAGGAAAATATTTTCTTGTTCTGAAATTCGACTTAGGGGCACCAAAACAAGAAAAAAAGGGAAAAACGGGTCGTACAGCTGGAAGCCATATATAAACATCCATGTCAAACAGAATACAAGAGGGGCCAAGCCACTGATCAATGTGAAGGAGTCTGGCTGCGAAATTTAATTTCCCACATCTGCTTTGCGGGGTATCCTCAAATGGCACATGTGTTCGAACTCATGTTCGATCAGGGAAATCGTACTCGCAGAAGGTTCCCGAAAAAGGCAGCAGAAGTCTGTACTATCTGCGGCCCTTTAGTTTAGGATTTTCCAGCTCCTTTTAGCAGTGGACGGTGTTAGTGTAGAAGAATAAAAAAAGAACTGATAACAGTATATATACATATAGGCTTCATCAGCTAGACCAGCATTCCTTGCGCGGTCCGTCGCATCCGGCGGCAAACAAATTGGCGCGTGTGGTTGTCGCTGTTAGTCGCTGCCTCCGGACATCTCGAAAAAAAAGTCAGATATTTAGATACGCTCGACAAGGCTTCTAGGGATCGTTATTTCGAAAAAAAAAATAGCCTTGGTGAATGGCATGGATCCTTACGACATTTCTTAAAAGTGCTGGTCTGAAGATCCTATAGCCATTTGCACAGATGTATATGCCTCCGTGGATACGGATGTTTGTGTGGTGTAAGATTATCGCTCTGAAATATGTCAAATTCATCAAAAAATGTTTTACTTTTCAAACTTTTTTTATTAATGCATAAATAGGTATAGAAATAGACTCAGACATTAGGAACCACAGATTCATTCATGTTCACAACTAAAGAGCAGTACGTACACACAGCCACTATTTTATCTAGAGTAGCGACATTATTTTTGGTAACAAGAAGATCAAGAGGCAAAGTAGCATTCAGGACAGTAAATTTGCAGTGCATGTTTCCAATTACACGTTCTATGTGAATACGTAAACTGGCAATGCGTCTTGTGGATTCAACTTCATAAGCAGAGAGCTGACTCTTGCCTCTTGTGAATGCAGGTATTATCAGCTCGGCTCCCACAACCCCAGTTGCCTCAGAAATGTCAAATCCCCTGTCAGCTAGAACAATATCACCTGGAACTAGATGCTTCAAGAATGAACAGTGCTCCACCAAGTATTTATCGTTTGTATGGCCACCCCAACCCACAGACAAGAATGACACACCACCATGAGGTGCAATTCCTGTCAAGTATTTGACTGCGTTGTGGTGTTTGTAAAAAGAAAAAGTTTGAGCCCGAGCAACCAGATCTGATGGCCGCTCTATAAACAATTCAAAACAATAACAACAGCAACTCTACCTCCAAAAGCCTCTCTGAAGCATGTTGGCTGTCATTTGCAGCTGTTCTCGTTCAGGCCATATAATGACAGACTCAAGACGAGCATAAAGAATATTAATCATTTCCATGAAGACATTGTATGCTGCAGAACGAGACACACCAAACATGTGTGCCAGGTGCTGAAGGGGTGTATTGAGCCGCAAGCGGATAAGTGTCAACATCACCATCTCCCGTTTTGAAAGCAGTCTCCGTGATGGGGCTGTGTAAGGTACGTATGGTCCGATAAACAGGTACGGTTCTTCCAAGGCATCAAAGGACTCCAGACCAGTATAGTAACGAGATCTAAAGTGGTCTCCTTTAAAGGCATCCGAAGTAAATTTAAATGTTGAAAGTTTTTCTCTTGCTGTGACCAGTTGTCCTGTGAGGCTGTTGATGTGTTCCTCTAGAATCTTGATGTTGTCTTTTGACATTTTGGTCTGGGTTCCTATCTCCACTGAATCATTGCAGACCTCTGACATAAATGCAGCATTTGCTAGATCCCGCAAGGCATCACTTTCCTGCACTGTAACAGGAACAAAGTCCAAAACTTGTTCAATTTCCTTCTTTTGTTTTCTAGCTTCTAATCGAGATCCTCTCGTGTCAATCTTTTTAGCAAAAGGATGTCCCAGGTTCAATGAAGGTACCCAGTCTGGATCACTTGTCATGTGTAGTCCAGCAGGATTGCCTGAACACACAGTGTGAAAACATTTAGAAATAAATTATTAGTTTGTTGAATCTTACTATATGCCAACAAATTTTACAAATCATATGGTAAACTACAATTTAAACATATCAAAACTCCACTTTCCTGATATATTGTTACAAAAGTTTGTGATTTTTTAAAAGTTTAAAATCATCTTGGATTCCTTAAAAGATTATTGCACTACACTGTCTCACCATTATAGCCTTCCTTAAAGGCAATGCATCAGAAAAAAATTAGTTAAGAAATTGTGACTTGGTCAAGTAATGTGTCTTGAATTTCTTTAGTTCCACCATTAGATTACCTGTTGTCTTTTACTCTTTAATAATAAAGATCGACAACTGTAAATTAATAAACTGCTTAAACCTATGCACCATATTTTATTTCTAATCAGTTCCGACTTGCTACTGCTTACCTGACACAAAGTGATCGGAACAAACTCGATGATGCGGCTTAATAGAATTGAAAGTGATGTCTCGCCAATTTATCTGGCTCATCCACGCTCTCCGTCTTTGTTCACTCATCAATCATGAGAAGGCCATCATTAAGCCTCAGTGGTGGAAATCGGTGATATTTTCGGTCAGTTTCCCTGTCTGACCGATTGTGGCAGCCATATACTGCACAATTGCAGGGCCTTGTGTTCGCTTGGCGATCTATCCTCTTGCGCTGTGGCGTCACCGACATTAAAAATAGAAGAAAAGTGAGCATGCCACTGGTCAATAGAAATTTCATTCTTTATAACAGACCGCCCTGAGGCTGAACGTATTATGCTCCAGAAGCTTTGGGGATTTTTTCGCAGGATTTAAGCAAAGATTCCAACATAACGTTTTCATGATTAGACTTCTTCCTTTTGATTAGTTGCCTGTAGATTTTACGTTCATTTACATAGGCTTCTTTATTCACTTCGTTATCCGAAAGTTTAAACTTTCTTAACAGCTTTTTAACAGACTTCTTCTTAACAGCACATTCTTTATCGAACCATGTATTTCTGCGCTGTGAACTCATCCCAGCAGGCCTAGCCATGCATCCCGCCGCATCGAGGAAAGCTTTGTTAAAGGTATCTACAGCAACCTCAATGTCAATGGCTATAGCGCTTTGAGCTTGCTGGATCCGTGAGCGAAAGTCCTTGGATTCAAGTTTAGCGTTGAACAGCGGGGCTAAAGTCTCGGGGCTAAAGTTACACTACAAGAAACCATCTTAGACGCAATAGGCGATGAACAGTACTTTTACATAGTGTGTGGCGACTTTAATGCGAGAACGGGTAGCGACCAGTCAATGCTAAATAATTTGTCTCATGTTATGATAGACATGACGAGGATTATACGTCAGCTTATGGGCGGATTTCGAAAGATAACACCACAAATGCTTTTGGCCATACACTTCTCGCACTTTGCCAGGTTTTAGACTGTGTCATACTGAACGGTTTTTGTCGTGGTGACCACAACGGCGAGCTTACCTTTATCTCGCTAGCAAGAAATAGTGTCATAGATTATTTCATTGTCTCAGAACGATTACTGGCCTGCAATGTCAACCTACAAGTTTGTGATAGAATAGATTCTTGGCATTTGCCTGTCACGTTATCAATAGGTGACAGTGCTGATGAAGACGACAGGAAGCGAGAAGGCAAATCCCAAAGACGTATTTTATGGAGAGAGAGAGAGAGAGAAGAGAGGAAGAAAACGAGTCCATAGGTTTATTTCGGTGCCAAGGGACCCTCAGGGGCCCGGTGTATTCACCTACACCGATACTACACACATACTGCCCATCAAAGTTCATTTAAAGAATATGTAAAGTTAAGCACACAAATAGCAGGTACACATCGACAGATTCATAATAATCGCTCTAAATGCGCTTTAGTAAATGTTAGTTATTGGGTTTATTTTTTAGTTAGGTGTTTGGAGTCCGTCGTCTGCTAATGCACCTCGTGCTTCACAGGGTGAACGCACAGTTTCCTAACTAAGAAGTCCGTGGGTGAAGGCCTTGACACGGTGCGATTGGGACCAATTGGGCTGTTATTGGGAGTAGCCCGCTAGCGCCTTAGCAGACGATCACGGGCATCAAAGAGTTATATACTCGATAAGTAACAACAATAACTAGACATATGCAAAGGGAAATTTTGGCGTATTATCATGAATCCAACAATGTGTAGCTTAACATATGCATATTATTCTTTAAATAAACTTTGATCAGCAGTATTGGTGTTTGTAAGGGCTGCTGAGGACCGCTTCTTGGCACTGAAACCGCTCTTGTTTTCGTAAAGAATTGGCATGGTATAATGTATGGGTGCGGGGGGAGGGGGCGGCAAGAGGGGAATGGATATAATGCCCATGGTTTATAAAGAATTGCATTCTATAACTATATAATCAATTCTATAACTATAGAATGCTATCTATAATTATGGAATTAATTCTATAATTATCGAATGAATTATATAATTATAGATAGCATTCTATAGTTATATGTCACGGACGCGTATGTGCGTAATTTTTGAGTGCGTGTGTTGGAAGCTAAAAATAGTACGTATGACGTCAATGCATTGTGTTTGTATTGGGATGCCCGTATAGTAGGGCTGTTAGGAAAACCCCAGAGCATGTCAGCTCACTACACATGTAGGCTAGGAGGGGGTATGACCAGGAATGTGAGCGTTGTTATCTGAAGCTGAAACTGAGTAGTGTTAGGAAGGGAGAAAGAACAGTGCGTTGTCAGAAAGAAAGAGAGACTGAAGGTGCAAGGAGACTCGAAAGCTGAAATTCCCTCTGACTGATGGTGGTTGTGAGGTACTGTCTGTGGTAACATATTTCACTTGATTTTGATAATTCGTTTGGGGTATATTGTTATCGAGAAACCCGAGTATGTTTTTATGAGATCATGCCAGAATAATGTGTGAACGGCGGTAGGCCGGCTTTGGTTTCTGCAAACGAAAATTTTGCATCTGACGAGGTGTTGAAGTTAATGGGAAGCGGTGAACAGCAAAAGGACTTTCAGAGATTTTGTGAGTGGGACTGTTGGTAATGCCACAACCTAAAGTTAGATCAATTCAGGGTTTTTACAGAGGGGCAGATCCAAGGACTGATATGAGCGGCGACACCAGGGAAGTGTTGAGCCGAGCCCTGCTTCCAGTGAGACTGACTAGGCGAGCTGGTGCCTAGCCAACGGGAGCAATACGACTGTGGAGGTGGAGGTGATGTGTTTACCCACCTGCAGTACTGACGTCGGGCTGGGTACCTTGACGGTAACTTCGTTCCTGCACACGTCTTGAAGTAAGGGACCGTGGATCGTTCCCATGTCAGAACCAAGGTAGGAGTGGTAAATTATTCCCTCCGGAAGAAGAGAGACTTTTTTTTAGAAGGAAGCGAAACCGGACAGTTAGGAGAAAGTCGGACGACGACCAGTCGGTGGACGTCAAGAGAAAGATAAACAGAAACATTATCGCTCAGTCTGAAGTGACAGTATCGAAGACTATCCAGTGAAGGGACTTAGACACATTCGATAATTAATATATTATCGGGGATTGATCGCAAGTGACTTTTTGTTGTGATGAGGATGTGTTGACGAAGGACTGTCACGAGCCATTAAATGATGTGTTTGTTAGAGAGAACGGATGTCATGTACATTGTCACATGTCAATCTTAGGGTATCACCTGTCACTCATAGGTTGGCTTGTTTTCCCCGGCCCTTCTCATCACACTTAGTGGTTAGCTGGACGCTCGCCATTGGTCACGGCAAGTCGCCCTGCTCCACCGAGTCTGACTAGAACCGGTTTAGCCCAGTTTTAAGGCGTCAGGGCGTTAGTACTTAAGGAGGGGAAAACACTTACTGGGGAGCGACATAGGGACACACAGATCGACACAGGGACACCTCGGAGGACACACGGAGAACGGACACTGAGAGAGTGTCAACGTAGGAAGACCACGTGTTAGCCCACGGATTTCTGCCCCCCCTCGCCATCTTGCCAAAGAAGTAGAAGAAAGAAGGACTCCAGCTCCCTTGCAGTTACACAGGGTAATCTGCCGAACGCCTCGACGGACTGATGCGTAAAAGGGACTACTGGACGTGCCTTATAAGTAAGGTCTGCTCTTACCTTAAACTTATCTTAGAGTCGGGGACTCGCGTTGTTTTAAGATAAGTGGTTTTATCCTGCGGGAGACAGGAGACGTCATAAGCTAGTGGCCGGGCACATGCCAAAGAGGTAGGACAGAAAGTAGTGCGGTCGTGGGTGTCATAGCTTCTGTGTCGGTCGATGAATAGCTTTGGAGCTGTGTAGTGCAGTTAAGCAGTAGTTTCGGTAGTGACCAGAGTTGGCGCTCTTGTGTCGGTCACGTATCGTAACTGTGTATTGCAGTAAAGCAGTAGTTTCGGGAGTGATCAGAGTAGGTGCTCTGTCGTCGGTCACTTCTCGTCTCTGTGTTCTGCGGAAAGGTAGTGTTTCAATAGTGACAAGAGTAGGTGCTCTTTTGGTGTTCACTTATTAATTCAGTGATTGAGCGGGATCATTTTTATAGGCCAGTTTTGCAGTTTGATTTCCCTCTTGCATTGATTTGTTTATTTCCTTTGTCTGATACCTCGTGGTATGACGTAATCAGGCAGCGTCTTAGCCTAGACAAGAGCAAGGTGATTCTTTGTAAATAATCTGTAGATGTATTTGATGTTGTCGAGCTAGTTAGTGTTTGAAATATATGTGGAATAACAGTTCGCTGCAGTTATGTGTTTTACGAGGGTGGGGGCTCTTGAGCTAGTAATGTTTTGGCTGTGAGAGACTGAGCGAACGTGTCGAAGTATGAGAATCTTTTCCCTCGGTAGATTTCTCTAGTTATTCACATTATTTCATAGCGTCGTCACCCTCTGGTGTAGAAACCATTGCCCTGTAGCAGTAAAGGTTTTGGTGACGATCGCTCAATTAAATCTACATTTTACAAGATCACCATAAAAGTTTGTCCAATAATTCAGAGAAGTCGAGTCCAATAAGAAAAGGTACGGCCCGTCACGTCACATACATATGGTACTGATTTGGTGGAGTTCCATGTACTGACTAGGTAGACCGCTAGGAATTACTTTTTTGATCATAAACAAGCTTTGCGTGAGGCAAAAGGTTAGCGTGCGAATGTGGAGAACTAGATCGATGTGGATGGATGAGAAGTTAACAGTGTAGTGTGAAGTCTGTCGGTGAGATATTGCGAGTGATATTTGTAGTTACGTTGATTGTTTGGGAGATCTGAGGGAGCTGAGAAATTATACCTGGCTGGGGCCTCGTTGAATTTTCACTGCCGGTCTGGTGTTGTGTTTTGTACGAGTGTTGGTAGAAAGGACACGCCCCCACAAACCCCTCCTGTCACTGATGAGTATGACTGCGGTGAGAGGAAGCGGGTTGTGACATTATAGAATTCATTCTTTAACTATAGATTCTATAATTATAGAATCAATTCTTTATTTATAGAATTCATTCTATAATTATATAATTCATTTTGTTTTCGTAAAGAATTGGTGTCACGTTTTGTGGTCTGGTGGGTCAAGGAGATTGCACCCTAGATTCCAGGTGTGACCCATCCACGACCCTCAGGCCCTAATTAGCTCACCACTGTTATAAAGAAAGGGATGGCAGATCTTGTTTGAGGATCTGCCACGTTCCTTTCTTTCGGCCATCTCTTTGCAACATTCAAAGCTCTGTAACGCTTTAACTACTGAGTTAATGCAGGCAGCTAGCGATACAGGTCATGTAAGCTATTTAAAAAACTGACTAAAATAACAACACAGCTTACTCACTGTTGTTTTTGTTTGTGAAGTTCCTCTTTAATTTCATGGCTGGGCACATATTTCGTCGATTCTGACTGATCTTCAAAGTCTGATCCAGACACACGCGACCATAGCTGCAAAAACAAGTTGACAGATACACCAGCTGTGCACATATGCTTAATTACAATAAAGCCCCCCACCCTCCAACCACCCCCCCCAAAAAAAAAAACAAAAACAAAAACAAAAACTGAACACATATGCTGAATCGTTCGACATATGTAGTGGGTTGAAAATGTAGGGAACAGCCCTGTCAAATGAATACTGCCAGATATAAAATTAAATAATATAGTTTTTTCAGTGTAAATTAGAATGAATCTAGTTAACAGACTTGTTTAAAATAAAGCATTTACGTTTTGCTAAATGTAAGTATTGAAATGAAATAGTTTTGCATGCTTACATTTGCCATTCTCGTTTGACATTTGTTGGGAAAGAACTTGTAGACTGGTTGGTCAAACCTAGCCAGCAGCCACAGTGGCATCTTTCGTTCCATGTCTGTATGCAAATCCACCTGGGAGACAAATTACTAGTTTATTTAGATTCCGAAAGCGTTCTTAGCGCTTGGGCTTATATTGTCATCATTGTATTATAGTTGTCATCTTTACACATGTAAATGTAGCATGTATTCTTGCAGTTTTTCTTCTGTACAATGTGATCACAATAATGCTGCAAATTTTACTTGCTTTTTGGAGACACCGCAAAATTATGGCCATATACTTTACTGCGCTGAAAACCTATCATCCAACAGGCTTTCTTGGAAAGGTCTGAATTTCATGAATGTTTTTGTTGTTTTTTGAAGACCCCCCTCCTGACTTTGACAGATGCTAGATATATTTCATCAGTCTAGACCTGTGTAAGGGATACCACGGAGTGCCGGTAGGGCCAGTAAGAGATCTACTTTCATCTCAAGTTTTGGTCTCTCTTTTTTGATTGGGATAGACTGGGGTCTAGTCAAAGCCCCAGCTGTTTCCAGCAGCTGACGAAGACTGTATTCTTTGATATAAAACTGACAAATCGTTTATTGTTCACTGGCGGTTGCAAAGTCCCTCCAGGAGCTAGAGTCATATACTGTCAAGGTATTAGAACGGCGAAGGAGGTTTAGCCTTATAGATCTTGAAAAATGCTTTTTCCGTGCAGCTGAGGTGATACACCTAGGGTACCTCCTCTCTGAGGTAAAATACGGCTACTACTGTAGCAAAGACTCTGTGGAGCACCTTTTTATGACGTACAGTTTTCCCCAAAAATATTGTCAGACCAGGTAAGAGACTCTAACTTAATCAAGTTAATTGTAAATTAGCTGGCACAAAATCAGGACAACTCCATACCATCTATCTGGAAACCCTTAGTGGTCCACATGCACAAATGATGTATTCATCAGAGTACAGGTTACAGCCAGTATTTCCTGTTCTTTGGCCACCATCCTAGCCAAGTTTCAAGTTTCAAGTTTTTTTTTCAAGTTTCAAGTTTCTTTATTCTTTAACCCTCAGGGGGTATTCAGAAAAAAATGAAAAAAAAAATTGTCAAAAAAAACAAACAAAAAAAACCATCAATCATAAATTCACCTGGCATGAGGATATGCATATATTGATAAGCAAACAGTTGATTTAACCCATGGAAAGAAAGCCCCAGTCAATACATAAGAGGCTTATGAGCAGTTCACTAAGCCATATATAACTATGCTAAAGATAAAGTTAAGATGAAGAATAAGAATAAATTACCCCATAATTTTTCAGATATAGCTGCAGAGTTAACAGAATATGATAGATTGCTAGAGAAAAAAACTAGGCCACCGGGTAATTCCAAACTATCAGACAGGTGGGAGAGAGATGTTGATACTGTGTTGTCCAAAGCCATACGTGTAGGGTAGGATCATAATATATCCTGCATTTAAATGTATTGTTGCCTATGGTATGACAGATGCAGAGGACACAACAGTGAAACGCCTGTAGTAAAACCCAGATCTAGGAGGCAGCTTAGAATGGGATCAGATGCTCTGGAACAAAATGGTACTGAACTAATTAGCCTCTTAAGAAGAAGAAGGGCTATATGCCACTAGGGGGTGAGCTGAGAGCAGATGCCCCTGTGTTTGTTCATAGATCTTTTAGGCGATCTGCCATTGTTAGATCTTGGTGGATATGGGGTGGTAGGTACTGCACCAGAAGCCAAGGAGGCATTGGAGACGAGACATTTATCTTGAATTCTCCACCCTAGGACAAGATGCAGACTGTCAGTAGAAATAGACAAAGGGACGCAAGCAGACGTAGACAGCAAGCTCCCCGTAGACGTGCGCACAGACTGACAGCACGCGATGATAGTGACCCCAATACAGACAGGGATCTGACAGGAGCAGACCCTGTAGTGTCAGGTGATGAAGAGGAAAGTCCAGTCCCTCCTTCCCTCACGCAAGTTTGCAAATCCCATTGACTTGGGGCACGCATGCGCGGTGTATCCTGTGCGCTGCGCATGCGCGTGGCGGTTGATACCCACAGCAACAGATAATTATAAGTAAAGCCATCTACACAATGAAGAGACCAGTTCGTGGTGATGGGTAGCGAAGTGGTAAAGACATGGCTTTTCAGTTTAAAATCGCATGTTCGATACTCATATAAACTTACGACTTTTTTTTGGAGGGGGGATAGTGGTTAGGGGTAGGGTTTGGTTTTGATGTTAGGCAGGACTTCTGTTTTCATGTATATATTCAAGGGGTGGTGGTGGTGGTTTAGAGGGACAGTGCTTCCACCTCGCGATGATTTCGTACTATGGGGGATGGGGTCCTATTACTAAACTATGCACTGAAAGAACCACCAGACTGATGACTGCAGTAAGATTGCCAGCGCGGACAGGCCGTTTAATATATTCAAGCAAGTCCGCAAGCATAAGTTAATCGGGATGACAGGTGGTCTGCGCATGCGTACCCAAGTTGGTGGGAATTTCAGAGTCGCTTCCCGCACCAGCCCCTAGAGGTTCCTGTAAACCCCGTATGCCTGTGCAGAGGTTTAAATCGAGCAAACCAGGGGAAATAAGATTTCATCCTAGGTAGGGAAGAGAGTAGTCATTGTTCGCTAAGGCTAGGGAGGGTATGGGTAAGATTGATAGAGTAGATTGCATAAAAAGTTTCCGGGCTTTGATGGGAAAATCATCCCTTTTGTCTTGAGACCACTGGGGGAATCAAATCTTACAAGGGGGAGATGGATGGGTCAATATCTCTGCAGGTAGTGCCAAAGACCGTTTAAATACACGAAGACTGGAAACTAAGGCAAGGGCACTCGATCTGGCCAAACAAGGACAATAACTCGTGTCACGAAAATCGAGTTAGTCCCCACAGGATATTTCAGTTGTGCAGAATCTTTGTAGAGTTCTGCTGCTAAATTGAAACATTTCTTTGCATACTAAATTTGGTCATTCTGGTATGGCAAATACTGTTGGAAAAACAATGTTTAATACAGATATTTTGATTTAGCCTTTTTCAAAACATACCATTGGAGATGCACTGCACAAATGGCTCTAACCATGGCTTCACAAGAAAACCTCTCTTAACTCGATTTCCCCTTTACAGCAGTAATGGTTTACTCTGTTCTTTCATATTTTTCTCTTTACATAATATATCCAGGACAGCAACAAATGCAGCATTTACATCAAAATATTTTGTGCACTGTTGACAAAAATCAATGTATACCTACACTGGCCATTTACGCTTTTATCCTTGAAGCTGCAGTTATGCATAACTGAATTATATGTCCATTTTATTAATAAGTGCAATATTTACATTAAAGTATTCTGTATATAGCTTTTGATGTCTAATTGATACATTTAGTTTGGGTGATTTTGTAAGTCCCTTTTTTTCATTTCACTAACTTCTTTTTATGCTTACTTTCCCATGTAACAGATTATGCAGATAATACATTTGAATAACATAGTGATATTTGTATAACTGTCTGAAAAATGAGAATTACAATTATTATTCTTCAATGAAAATATCATTGTATTGTAACAGACCAGAAAATATATGTAAATGGTTCTTGATATTGATAGGAATCGTTATTATATAATTGGTTGTTGTGTATGTAGTTACACTGCAGTCTCATTTTAAGTTTAAAATCATGTGTATAGGAATGGTTAATATATAAATGGCTGCTGTGTATTATAGTTTCACTGCAGTCTCATTATGTTTTCAGGATCATGTATATAGGAATGGTTATTATATAAATGGCTGCTGTGTATTATAGTTTCACTGCAGTCTCATTATATTTTCAGGATCATGTAGCATATTTGCTATGTGAGAAACAGAATGGTTCTGTACATTTCTTAATACAGTTGTATAAACAAGTGTTTGTACGAAAATCGGTTGATTTCAGTGTTTCTGTATTTTTCATCCATCATAACTGTACATTATGTATTACAAGCACCCCGTCATCTCAACATACTGCATATCATATGAATTATCAGTAAAACACATGGTTCGTCTTAACTATATAAATAAACCACTGTCCATATATAGTATATTGCCACTTAACTATTGTCATCCCATACACTCTACTGCCAGTTGAGCCGTAGTGGTTGCAAGGGACAGTACTCTTCGTGCATGAGCTGCTCCCCTGAACGGTCAGAGTTTTTCAATATAGATCGAGGTACGAAGGAGTTTCCAGTCTTGGTATAAATAAAGGGTCTTTGTTAGAGCTGCGAATAAGCATGTTGATGTTGGTGGTCCGAATCCAAAAGCGGTCAAAGATTATTTCCTCGAGTGAAACGTCCTGCAGACTCCATTTGGCCTTTCCCCGAGAATTATTTTCTTGTCTGCTTTGGTCATCTTACTGCAACCGTAGTCTGGTTGTTCTTTCAGCGCAAATCTTAAGTAATAGGACCCCATCTCCCCATAGTGGGAAATCACCACGAGATAAAATTACCTGCCTACGCAATCAAACCCCTTGTGTCTTTATCCATTTTCTCTAGGTTTTTGAAATATTCCAGTGATCGTTCTTGTATATGTTTTTTTTGGTGACAACTGCATTTGTATTGTGATGTCAGCTTTTTTTGATTGTAAGATCGACTGTGGAGCAATAAGCTAGATCGCTGATTTTATAGTGCTGCATGAAAATCTTAATTCTCTCTGGGAAAGGATCCGTGGTGTAGATTTAATAAAAAGTGTTTGAGGCAACTGTAATGTTGTTACTAAAGGGAGAGTACCCAGAATGGGAGCTCTCGAGAAGAGAGGAGAAAAAAAAAGCAGGGACGGGTTTTGGGCGCGAGGAAAACACCATAATACAGGAGTATTAATCTTGTTGTTTTGAACACCTTGAGAATAAAGTCTGGAAACAAAACGAGAAACATTATATTGGCGACGAGGATGGCGGCGGCGATGCCAGTCTTCCCACCTTTCAAGGTGAGCTCTGATGGAATTGCATGGCGAAAGTGGATCTCCAAGCTAGAAAATCTGATGTGCGCATTAGACATTACTGACGACGCAAGGAAGAAGGCAGTGCTACTTCACTACGTGGGTGAGGAAACTTATGACGTATTTGACAGTTTCACCGATGAGCAAAAAGGCGTGGGAGCTGTAGTCCGCGTTGGCGAAAACGATGTGGCCAACGAGTATGCTGTGGCCAAGAAATCTCTTACAGACTATTTCACTCCCAAAAAAACACAACTTATGAAGTGTTCAAATTTCGTCAACCCACTCAAAGCCCTGATGAAAATATTGATTCTTTCTGTACTAGACTACGAACACTAGCCAGTACGTGTGAGTTTCACAATGTAGAGACTGAAATTCTCTCACAAATCTTACAAGGTTGCACCTCTTCTCGCTTACGACGCAAAGCATTGAAAGATGGTTACAACCTGAAGCAAGTCGTTGACGAATAGAATCATCTGCTATGCAAGCAAAGCCCTGACTGACACCGAACAGCGATACTCCCAAACGGAACGCGAGATGCTGGCTGTCGTGTTCGGCGTTGAACATTTCCACCTATATCTGTTTGGTTCCAAGTTCACCCTGTTTACTGACCATAAGCCATTGCTGGGAATCATCAACAGTCGGAAGCTAGCAACAGCCCGCATTGATCGTCTTCGACTCCGCCATATGAGATGAATATTCAGTACCGCCCAGGTTGCAATGAGCGCAACCCAGCTGACTATCTGAGTAGACACCCCACACAACAGACAAAGGTTGAAAACGTCTCAGAAGAATACGTCTGCTACGTCACTAAGAATGCCGTACCCGTTTCAATGACCCTTGAAGAAGTTCAAACAGCGATCCAGAATGACAAAACAATGAAAAAGCTCATGAAAGCTATTGAGACAGGGAGATGGACAACTGATCTCTCTGAATATTCAAAAGTTAAAGACGAACTCTCTGTCTGCAACGGTGTTATCCTTCGAGGTCACCGGCTCATCATCCCCGAATCACTTCGCAAGAAACCAGTTGAGATCGCACACAGCTCACACCAGGGCATGGTGAAAACGAAGCAGCTCATTCGGGAAAAGACATGGTTTCCCCACATCGATCAACTGGTGGAGCAGACCATTAAATCGTGTCTGCCATGCCAGGCGTCGGTCAGCACACCCACCCCCCGAGAGCCTTTGATGATGACGAAACTACCATCTGGCCCCTGGCTTGAAGTTGCTGTAGACTTCGCAGGGCCATTCCCTTCAGGCGATTATCTACTGGTTGTCATTGACGAATACAGCGGTTTTCCTGAAGTTGACATTGTCACCTCCACATCTGCCAGAACTGTTATCCCGCATCTGAACTCTATCTTTGCTCGTCAGGGAATCCCAACAGTCGTGAAGACTGACAACGGTCCCCCTTTTAATGGAAGCGAATTCAGAGACTTCGCTGATGATTTTGGTTTCCACCATCGCAAAATCACACCTTTATGGGCGGAAGCAAATGGAGAAGTAGAGCGCTTTATGGCAACACTGAACAAATTTGTACGGGCGTCTCAAACTGAAAACGTCAACTGGAAGACTCAGCTATCTCATTTCCTCCGGCAGTACAGAGCTACGCCCCATAGCTCAACCAAAATCTCTCCGTTTGAAGCCCTCACCGGTCGAAAGATGCGATCGGGATTCCCTGATGCTCCTCACACCCCGCAGCCTAGTGCGCTGCACTCAAAAATGGCGCACAACGATGAATCTAGCAAGCAGAAAATGAAGGCGTATGCTGACAAGAGACGACATACGGGTCCTTGTGACCTTGCCCCCGGCGATAGCGTGCTCGTGAAACAAACAGAGACTAACAAGCTCACCCCTCTTTTCAATGCCAAGCCATACATTGTACAGAACAGAAAGGGCAGCATGATCACCGCCGAACGGGGGTCTCACCGCATTGTGCGAAACTCCTCGTTTTTCAGGCGCATCCCCAAGCACGCCACCGATGTTCCTGAGGGAGAGGAAGAGGAAGAAGAAGAGACGGTCACACCCATGGCCTCTGAGATGGACTCCAGCTCCTGCACAGGCAGCGACAGCAGATCCGGTCCAACCGACAACAACTGTGCCCTGCGAACCCAAGTTGCCGGATCCTGCCTGCCCTCAGCGGGAAAGGAAGAAGCCGAGATGGCTGGAGGACTTTAAGACTGATTTCTGAGTTCTTATTCCAGCTCTTCATATTCTAAATGTTCTAATTTTTCACTTTGCAAAAAAAAAAAAAAAAAAAAAGTTGAAGAAACTTTGTGACAGATAAAGTGAACAACTTTAGTTTATTTTGAGCCAGTTTTAAGAAATATGTTTGCAATAAGCAAAATCAATTTAGTTTTCAGAGTTTAATAATTTGCAGCATTGTCCGTCGAAAATAATGTAGGACTGGAAATGGCGTGAGTTCTTATTTAAAGGTAGGGAGAGATGTAATGTTGTTACTAAAGGGAGAGTACCCAGAATGGGAGCTCTCGAGAAGAGAGGAGAAAAAAAGCAGGGACCGGTTTTGGGCGCGAGGAAAACACCATAATACAGGAGTATTAATCTTATTGTTTTGAACACCTTGAGAATAAAGTTTGGAAACAAACGAGAAACATTATAGCAACAATATGTGTGATTGTAGTTTTTTTCTTCAGCTGGTGAACGGTAATAACAAGTGTGCATTTGTAATCGAGTGCAGTGTTGGGCAATGGCTTGGGTACAACGTTGGAATCAGGGTCCAGTCGAAACAATCTGCGACTGTAGCGAGCTCGGAGCACCTAGAATGGCGGGCGGTGTTTTAAAGATGACGGGCAGTTTTTCGTTGACGTCAAGACCTCGTTCGGGTGTAGCTTCTTACGGCTAGAATGTACATAAGGTGGAAAAGTGAGCAGAATTTTCACTTTTCGGAACTTTGACCCTGATGAGTAGAGAATCTGTGTAGCCTTTATTTGATTTGTGGCCTTATTCAGTGTTTTTTTATGGGGCGCCAAGAGGAGAATGGGTATAAGGCTCATGATATATAAAGAATTCCTTTCTATAACTATATCATCCGTTCTATAGCTATAGAATTAATGGGTAAGAACAGTTCATTTTATATTTAAACAACTCATTTTATATATATAATGGAAAACTGAACTATGCTATGAATTGGGGACTGATTAACTATAGAATTAATTCTATAGTTATATATATATAATTTTTATTCTGTATAGACAATTTATTCTATTTTATGAGCAGAAATTTCTATAGAATTCATTGCGTATATATATATATAATTGAAGACTGAAGCTATAGAATGAATTCTATGTCTACCATGCCAGTTCTTTAGCTAAACAATGAAAACGAGGTCAGGGATTTATTTCGGTCCCAAGCGGTCCTCAGGTCCTACACAGATACTACACCAGTGATGCCTACCTTCAGATTTGGTTTCCAGGGAAAACCTTTTTTAAAGTCTGAAACGCAGATGATTCCCAGGAACACACCAAACGTTGTTCACTAACAGTCGTCAGTTCTGAAACTTTTTAAAACCATCATCACTTCAGCACATGTGACGTCGTAGTCGTTCTGACTTTGTTTCCCGAGACAAACAAAGAATCCAGTAATCTTCTGGTTTTGCTGCCTTTTCTCATAATTCTTTTAATTCTTGATGATCAGTTTTCTCATGTTGTCGAAAGCCGTCTCGTCCTCTCGACGACAGAAAATCGTAGGCACAAATTTCAGAATAGGTGAAGCTATCACCCTTTTCCCCAGGTGTAATAAATGACCACAGTTTAGTACAGTGCGAAAGGAATGTCTGAGTACGCTTTGAAACTTTTGAGATGTTTCGCGATCATCATCTGCCTTCCTTTTGGAAGCCACCTCGTCACCCGCGTTGCAAAGACGCTAGCAATCTTAGAAATCTAGCCGCTAGAAAAGATATCGGAAGTGCGTTGCAAACACGCTAGAAAGCTATAGGTTCTACGCTAGAAAGCCGTAGGGTTGCTTGGGGTTTGCTATCGAGTAAAAGGCTAAAATTCTAGGCTCCCCAGGGTGTGGGTATGCACGTAACATACGTAATAAACTGAAATTTTGTTGCTTATTTTGGAGTTTTATTGCATATATTACATGCATACTCACACCGTGGAGAGCCTTGTAAAATTTAAACAACCAAAATTTGTCTGTTACACCTTCCATTCTCATAAACCCCAGTAGGCCCTACCAAAAAAAAACCAAACCCTTCCTCAAAGCGAATGCAAGCTCCACCATCGCCATTTTTTAGGCGATTTTCCGATCACACAGAACCTCGCCTAGCGTTGGATCGTAGAATTCTAGCTTTTTTAATATTATTCACTAGCAAGCCCAAGCAACGCTACTTTCTAAAGTAGAACCTAGAACCTTTGCAACGCACGTCACTTCGCACGGACTGCGCGTGCGCAGCAGTCAACTGCTTCGTGTAGTCGCCACACGAGGTCGTCCGCTTCTGACTCCATCCCATCTCGAGTGCAGCCAGTGGCTTGAACGCTTTAAAAAATCTATTATAATTTGTGTAAATTCCAAAATATTCAAACCAGGTTTACGTTTCCTTCGCTTATCAGTATATGTCTAGATATATAGTTTACCTGTCCTGCCAAACGTTTCAGTCGGGCATTCCTCTGCACCGACTCAATGTCTCCCACAGCTAGGCCAATCTGTTGAAACGATGTAGCAAGTTAGTTGCAATTATCTGTTCAGATCTGTAAAATTGTGAAGACTTGAAATACTGCAGCCAGATATGTCGATCTAGTTTATTTAGTCATTAATAACAATATTATGAACAAATCAAACGATATACCGTCATTGTATAGTGACCAGATTATCAAATAAAAATTAAATATCTCTTCCCAAATTGAGAAAAAGAGAGCTCCTATGCCTGTTGGTTCTTCACTGACCTATTGGCATTAAACACTAAATAGTTTCTAAGATTCTTCATTTGTTTTAGCTAGTGATGGTGGGCTCGAATTTGTTCGTTTGGAATATATATATGAAGACTTTTATACAGATGGAAAAAAAATCGTCAAAATTAAAGTCCATGATCCTTCAGCTGATAACTCAACAGAAAATCTAAGCAGAAAAGGATCACAATGTCATGTCTAGCATCAACAATAAAATCAGTTGTATAAACACTGTTCACTCGGCGTAAGTAGCATGTGTTGATACATGATATATATATATATATCATTATATATAATACATATGATATATTTATATATATACCCACACACCGCTTCATTCCACTATGCAGAAAGTTATTAGGACTAATTACAATGGTCTTTCTTCCTGTCACGAGTTGGGGTCTGGTTGGTCAAAGAGATTGCACCATAGCTTCTAGGTGTGACCCACCCAGAACCCTTCGGCCCTAATTAAGTCCTTTATCCCCTTGTTCAAGCCGCCCTCTAGCCGCTCACGTCATCACCAGGCCAGGTTAAGTCTGTTGTGGTAATACTCTGTCGTGTCTAGGGGTATTGCGTTTACGTGTTTCACTAGCCTGCTCGTTAACTAGAGTTACAACAACACAAAAATGTGTCAAGAAGGGGGAACTAACAATGCGATCGCTGCCTAATTTTGTCAATTTCCAAACCGGCTCAAGCCCCCACCCCCTTACTTGTCACGCGCACAACTTAATAAAAGAGGGCAGAGATAATAAGCTATTCTATTTATTCTCCAGTTACAACATAGAATATTCCACTACACAATGAATAATGCTCCAATATACATCTACCGACATGTAGAACAATCACTCGCATTCTCATATATTCATTCTAGCGACGCTACACGTATCTACGCGCACACGTTATAGATCAATTACCATACCGATAATTTACATCTGTGAACACAAGGAAAACCGTATCCTTTCCGAAGACAATTCGTTTGTCTTTTGTACAACGTGCTAAAAACCACTCAGAAAATGAAGTCAAGCCGACATCTTAACACACAATACGATGGATGATTTTCCTTATTCAGTTTACCTATGACGTTCAAGTCTAACAACTATCTCCGAGTTCCGCTCCTGTCCTACTTCTCGACACGGTACGTACACTTACTTTCACGATGTTGGATAGGAATACCCCAGACGCCATGTCTCTCAGCTCCACAGTCTCAGCACCAGTCCGAATGCTCGAATTCCTTTCCGGACTGACAAGAGTCACCCCTGTTGCAGCGGCCTGGTGGTTCTCTGTGTCCACGTCGCGGTAACGGTCGTACTCTTCTGTAGTAACCACCCCAGAACTGTTGGGTGTATTCGGCATTCGTAGTTGGCGGTCGGCTGCCTTTATAACCCTGAACTCGGATTTGCCAGAAAACGCGAGTAGGCTGTCTAGCCATTCGGGGTGGTGGCTGTAGCCGGGAGGGTTGTTCACCCCCACCTGCCCCCCCGACCACCTTTCAGGGTGACGGGTCAACCGGGGTAGGGGGCGGGTTACCCTAGGCTCTCGCCCCACCACCTCCCTCGCTCCACCGCGCTCTCTCCCGATTGGCTAGGGCAGCGAGCCGCAAAATCCCTAACACTGGGGCCACCGGGGAAGGGAGGGGCCGGTTATCTTCGCCCGTCGCTTGGCCATCTCCCCCTCCTCCAAGCCAATCGGGTCGACGCTAACAAGTTGCTCATTCTCCTGATTGGTTAGGGCAACGAGACCCCAAAAATTATAAAAAGGTCCCTGTTCACACTTCTAATCAGGATGATGGCTCCAGAGCAATAGGCAAGGTGTTACTAACCCTGGAGCACATTAGCTCCAGAGCAGGTATCAGGCTGGCCAGGTGTGGGTTAGGATGGGAAGAGGAGATTACACTTCAGAAGGAAGTGGCTAACGCGTACCGTTGACCAACAGGGTGTTTGATGGGATGTGTGAACTGCGGGGGGGGGGGGGGGGGGGGGGGGGGGGGGG
>SMGT01013140.1:314918-342316 GCA_004794575.1 Lanistes nyassanus | reverse complement strand
GGTGCAGAGGCGCAGTCTATGCCAAACAGAATAATCATAGGGTGCAGAGGCGCAGTCTAGGGCAAACAGAATAATCATAGGGTGCAGAGGCGCAGTCTATGCCAAACAGAATAATCATAGGGTGCAGAGGCGCAGTCTAAGCCAAACAGAATAATCATAGGGTGCAGAGGCGCAGTCTAAGCCAAACAGAATAATCATAGGGTGCAGAGGCGCAGTCTATGCCAAACAGAATAATCATAAGGTGCAGAGGCGCAGTCTAGGGCAAACAGAATAATCATAGGGTGCAGAGGCGCAGTCTATGCCAAACAGAATAATCATAGGGTGCAGAGGCGCAGTTTATGCCAAACAGACTAATCATAGGGTGCAGAGGCGCAGTCTATGCCAAACAGAATAATCATAGGGTGCAGAGGCGCAGTCTAAGGCAAACAGAATAATCATAGGGTGCAGAGGCGCAGTCTATGCCAAACAGAATAATCATAGGGTGCAGAGGCGCAGTCTATGCCAAACAGAATAATCATAGGGTGCAGAAGCGCAGGCGAACAGAATATAGCGATGGAAATAAAAATGTTCTTGGGAGTGGCAGTCACATGCTACAGACCAGGTCAGTGACAAACCAAAGAAAAATCTAAAAAAGGGCTAGGCGTAATTACAAGCAAAGAACTAAAAGTGAGGGTTTTAAAAAGGTTCAGCATTAAAACGAAAGAAGGAATCATACCCGTATCTCTACAATACTGGTAGAGTTCCCCGAAAGTGGTACCCCCTAGACTGTGAAAATATGGTTCACAATTTAGCAGGTAGATCAGTTTCACCAGGCCGAAAGGCAGGATTCAACTGCAATGGATTATGCAGATTGAAAGCAATATGTGGACGACGTGGAGACTGTCACAACACCAGGCAGTGCACAGTGCAGGAGAAGGAATTGACATGAGTAAAATGCAGAGGTTTAGGCCACAGTGCCAGATATGGGTGTTGCCCATGTCGAAAAGAGCACCGGCAGGCCACCAAGATCGGTGCGACCAAAAACTTGTCATACATCGATGCACTGAAAGCCTCCAAGAATGACTACTGGGAAAATAAGGCCAAGAAACATGCTGAAACACTGGCGCTAACCCTTGAGTTGTGCTTGTGGCAAGTAAGGGGCTGGGGGCTTGAGCCGGAACGGTTTGGAGATTTACATAAAAATCAGCCATCACTTTGTTAGTTTTCACCTACTTGGGACGTATTTATGCTGTCGGAGTTCTGGTTAACGAGCAGACGATTAAAAGCACATAAAACGATACCCCTAGACATACGACAGAGTAAATACCACAACAGATTCTAGGGTTTTTCCCAGCTGTGATGTGAGTGGTATTGGTCTGTAGCTAGAGAGGGGGAGTCTTATTTTTGCCAGGTTTGAGGATTGGTACAACTGCTACTTTCCAGCTACTTGGAAATATACATTTCTCAAGGATGTCATTAAAAGATGTAAGACTAATTTCTCGATACTGGTAAGATTTTTCTTTAACACCTCCTAAGTTATGAGGTTGGGGCCTGGAGCTGAGCCTAACTTTTAAGATTTTAGTGCTAGTACCAGTTCTTACATGGATATTTTTTTAATTAGCAGAAGTGAATCTTCTAGATTTTTTGGTGGAATAAAATTGCTTTCTGCTGTTTCTTTGTATGTTTTAAAGAGTCATGATTTAAATTTGATCTGGCTTCTTAAAAGGTCTCTGCCTGGAGGTTGATTTTTTTTCCATTTTGTTTCATACTTTTGTTTGTCTTTCAGTAGGGTGGGCATAGTGGTCCTTGGACCTTATAATTGTCTCATTTAGGTTTGAAATTAAGTCTAAGGTTTCTGTGAACTTATGCCATTCTTCTCTTTTGGCTTGTAGTATAGTGGATTTGGTTAAGGACTTTGCTTTTAAGTATTCTATTCTATTTTCTACATTTTTATATTTCTTCCATAATTTTAGTTTGTGTTTTTTATTTGTAACAGCTAGCTCACATTCTTAGTCCACCAAACTTAACCCAAATTTTTTTTATTGTTTTGTTAATACTACTGGTGGAGCCGTTCTAAGTTTATTATGCCATTATCCATCCTTTATTAGGTTTTGGTTTGTTATGGCCCCAGAGCAGGTTTTTAGTATTAAAGTCTTCCAGAATGAAAACCACCCCCTAATCACCACCTTTCCCTCACCCCTATAGTGCGAAATTACCGTCAGGTGGAAGCACTTTTCCCAAAACAAACTACAAACTCCCCTTGCACCAACAACGGCAGAGGGATTGATCGAGGTCTTTCGTAATTAGGTGCGCGAAATACATGCACGGCAAATCTAGAGGTGTCGGAATTTCCGCTCCAGCCACTTGGCTATGGCCAAAGGACTAGCGTTGCAAAATTGCTCCCGAAATCTGCAGTGTGTACCACATATTTCTTTTGGAGATGTTGAAGCGCACAGCGGAATTTCTGGGCAAAAAGAACGTGATCGTGGACACAAATATCTCGCCGAGAAATAGATATTTAACGTGCGTGCTAAGTCGACGAATGTCTCGTTCACAGATCTGTGTAGCAGTGCACAAACGTTAATGATAGCAAAGTGGTTTTGCACAAAAGTACACCGTTAAAATTATTTTTTTGAGTATCATACAAATGTATAAGTGACAGTATAGAGAACGAGAAGTTATTACACGGTAAAAACGAGACGGGTGAATTTGGAAGGGAAGAATTTTTATTTAGGTGTGGCTGAACTGAGGGACTACACAAAGTACTAACGTCTAGTAAAGTACTTTGCTCATTTCGAAAATTGAAATTTTAAATAGGTGACTCGTAGCGAGTCCCAGCGCCTGTTCGCACACTGCACGTACATGATTATATGTATGTGGGCGTATATGGACTGGGGATACGTGTGCTTTTGTTGGTGCATTTGCGAAGGGCGGGGGGGGGGGGGTAGCGATCTGTGTGTCTTATCTATGTCTTGTCCGCCACATTGTGCGAATGCGTGCGAGCGCAAACTTGGTAGTTCGGTTTGGCGCATTACAAAATAAATTATTAATTTTTTGCTTATTCTATTGTTTCTCTTATACTGCTCAATCAACGTATAGCTACTTATAATTTTTCTCATACATCATGCAGTATTTGACCCTCGTTTCTACAGTTGCACTAAATCCTTACGACGATGGTTGTCGTGCAACAGCTATTTTTTTTAAATTTAAGGCATGACAAAGAAATCGATGTCTATTTTTATTTTCCTTTCTACTTCATAATGCTGTTTTACTGTATAAATGTTGGCAATTAGTAGAATTAGTGCTCTGCACTGCAGACTCGTACACGTGTGCCATTATAATTGTTCACCACTCAATAGTTAGATTAGGGAAAGGCAAAAACTAGCAAATTGTGGCAAATCATAATTTTTTTGTTTTCCTTGAATTTGCTGAGAAATTGCACTGTTATTACTTGATAAATGATATCTAATCACAAGCACTGGAATTGAATTTCAGCATTACGTCATATGCACCAATGACAGTTAACGGCTCCTAGTGATCACTCAAACTGTGATGCACTTGGTTCTTGTGGGTTTGTTTTCACCAAATTTTAAGAAAAAGATACTTATATTATTACTTTTGATTACTAGATGGATATGGCAACGGGAGTAAATACAATTAAAATTACTGCAAAAACGGGATCTCGTAGTACAGCGCTAAAACATCTAAAAAAGGGATGCTTCGTCTCTGCGAATTTTCACGAGCCACAGCTACTTGATTTTTTCATTTGGGGGAAATCCATGGAACGACAGAGTTGGGCACTTGTAACTTATTACGGTACACTGAGGTACGCAACAGATTCGAGGAGATGTCTTCGTACTATGGGCTGACATAGTGCAGCTACGTTGCAAACAATTCAAAGAGAGTCGGCTGGCAAGGCCGGAAGTTCGCCCACCTCCAAAAGTTCAAGGGTCACATACATGCATAATTCTCCGAAAGACCCCATACTGGTTAAAGTAGGGAATGTTGGATTTCGGAAACTTTTTGTTTTACAAACATGAAAGCATTCAGAAATCTGCCGAGTTTTATATGTAGGAAATGTGCATATTTGTCATGTTTTTTAATTATGCATATCATGTTCCACCTTTAGTTTACGTTAAACATAGTTAATGCACTGGAAACTTAGAATATATTCCAGAAAGAAACTTACCAATAGGTTTATCAGCAGAATTGGCATAAAAAGAACAAAGATGACAACCATCAACATGGTAACGGGTCCAAAGTGAAGCGTGGAGCCATCTCCGTCTGTATACGGCTCATTAAAAGATGCCATATAGTCAATCTCTAGCATCATCATAGCTGTCCTCATCAGTGACAACCCGGGCGACGAATATGCACGTGTTGGCTGCAAAAGGAGTTACTCTGATTTTTAAGTCATTTTTATGTTCAATATTATTTCTGAGTATAAATGCCTTAATTATTTTCGGGGTTTTTTTTTACAGTTTATTTTCCTTTTTGTAAATTCTTTCGTCTGTACTGACCCGGATATTTTTAGAAAGGTAAGTGCGTGGCTCTAAGCTTAATGGAGAGGAATACAGAAACTATTGCAAAAAAGGGCAGTCTATTGCTCGATTTGTCATGCACGAAGGTGAAAGTTTCTGTCTTTTAATATCGGGGAGTTTTGATAAGGCGTGTAAGTAGGCGTGAGAGGAGTCAAACATAGTTGTACCCTCTGTACGTGAAAAGAGATTTCGGAACAAATAATAGAGCAACATTTCATATCCACTGGTGGGAGACAGGCTACAGCATGAAACTGCTAATTAAGTAGTCACATGAGCAAGAGGCAACATGTATGGCAAAAACATTCCCGTTTCTCAACTGTCACTGTCACACTCCAGCAGCTGTTTCTCAAAGCATGCCGTGCGTTCTACAGATTGCTGTTGCCTTAAATAAAGAACTTGGCATTAGTGTCTCATTTTGAAATATTACTGAACTACTGTACAGCCACGTGATAAACGTGTCTTGAGTTTCCAGCATTGTACTGAATCTTCTATGAAATCTATATTCATATTCTTGAATGAACCGGCACCAGCACGGGCACCAGCACCTGCACCAGCACCAGAGCCGTCTGCTATTATAGTGGTGATATACAAAGCACGTTACTTTTCATACACCACGATGCGGCAACTATTTCTGGGAAAACGAACTTCGTTTGACACAGCAAACTGTGAAGAAGTTTCAGGCAAACTTTCACTGAGAGTTGTAGCAGGACGCTTCTCACAGAAGCCTGTTTCTGAAAGAGTTACATGTTGCTCATGTGACCGACACTGAACTTTTCTCTAATCGCGCGAAGTTTCACTGTCACACCTTATTATGTTTACAAGCCCGGAAATATTGCATCACACATGTATTACTTCGAAAATCTATGTATAATTCCATTTTTGTTCGTGATACCTCATGTGACAAGAGTATGAAGAAAGACAACCCAAATGCAACGATCAGAACGGAGAAGACACAAAGCGCTTGCAGAAGGGTGCTTAGGATTTCAAGGAACATCACGACGTAGATACCCATAAAATCAAACCTGAAATGAAAGCTCAAAGTATAATATTTCTGTGACTGCTGGACATTCCTGTTTACTATTACATGCTTTCTTCTATTCTCACGAAGTCTAAAGGAAAAACTGGTCTGAAAGACAAGCATCAGTATAATTGTTATCGATAGTCTCAGGGCGATTAATTTATGCAGTGAGGTACCGTGGTCGTGTTAGATGCCACAGACTTTTCATATAACGAACATCATGAAATAAGATGAATTAATATTACAGCATATGCTACTGATTTTGCTTGCACCTGAAAGAAAATATGAAAAGCGAAATAAACAGGAAATTTCATAGCTCAGGAAAATTCTTATGTCTTGCTACACCAATACAGAAATTACATTATTCGTACGTTATTTCCGCATACTTGAAAGGTGCCTTACAAACATTCGTTGCAATTACTACTATAAAGCGATATACTGCTGATGCTGTACTGCTGCTAACATTATCGAAAAGCTAGATGCCGAGTACGGCAACAAGAGAAGGAGAACCATACCTTTGGAGAATGACAAGGAGGTTGAACCAGGCAAAAAAGACAGCCAGGGCTCCTGCTTCCCACTGCCAATGGTAGGAACGGCCGAAAAGAAATGGCACCGTGAACACCAGTGACGTCGTGTACAACACCCACTCAAATGCGTTCTGCTTTTCGGCAAAATATCGCCTTTTCTGAGCACAGGTTAAAAGACAGACATGGCACAAATCTTCAAGGAAAAATTAAAGGAACCTAAACAGGTTATAGAACATGCGTTTACAGCAATATAAAATTTAATATCATTGTATAAGTCTGCCCCCTGACTGACCTAGTATTAGCGCTGAGCACTCTGCACTCTGGGTCGGTATGTAGACGAGCATCAATCTTAACTTCGTTAGTAACAAACGAGACGTTTATCAACTTCAGTTAAAGGGGAAACAGAAATCTTAAAATCTGAATACACAGATACCACAACACCTTTAGTCGAAATTGCCCAGTGCGTAAAAGGATATTGTTAAATGCCCGATGAAACTGAAAGCCAAACGAGAAAGGTATTGGAAAAAGAGGAAACTGTTGAATAAGGATACAGTCTGGTAAAGACTAGGATTATTAATATTCTAAAGAACTGTCTGAGACAGGTTATAGAAATAAAGATGAGTAGCGTACATTGTACATCGCATTTCTTTTCATCTCTTTCTCCAAGATAATCTACAATAAGCTATGCATAAACGCTCCCCCTATTGTCATCCTTAGTCACCCCATGTACCTCATCTCGGTTTCAAGAATCCCTGAAGAACAATTCAACAAGCTGGATTTAGAGTAAGCAGGAGTAAGAGCAGAAGATTTTCACCCTCAAAGGTCTCAGTTTAAATCAGATGTACTGTGAGATTTTTATAGACTTATATGGTAAATGATGCACTGGACGACTCTGTTAATGTTATTAACAATATCATTTAAAGCAGATAATTAAAAAAGGGAACTGGATTAGGCCGCTTTTCCTGTCCACATGCACAAATAATGCGATTGTAAACGTGTTTTAAACTGTGAGTAGTGAAGCCAATTAAAAAAACAATTGTCCACATTATGAAATATATATGAGCATAAAAATTACATATAGTTATTACTATGATGCATGTGTAGCGAATAAGAGCAGAGACAAACAAAAGAGAAAAATAGAACCAGACAGCAATTTATGTAGGTGTCAACAGCAATAAAAGGGCACTATATATCTACACATTTGTAGCCGCGTGGTGGTTACGTACACCCAGGCGCTCACCCAGCCGGCCCCTGAACTCTCCTAGCCGGCATATCGTGGTTAGTTGCATCATGCGCCTGACTGGTCGTCCGTTACTCAAGTGTGGGAAACATAAAGGGTATCGCGTTTCTTTTGATCCCCTGGCCCAACGGTGGGTAGGGAAGGGCCAACAAGGTCTCACTGTCCGAGGCTACCATAACCCTGAACTGTAATTTAGGTGCGACCAGGTTTCCCCAGGGAAGGGTAGGGCCAGGTAGAAAATTAGGGGTGGTCAGAGTCGCTCTGGAACGAGAGTGGACTGAGCATCTCAGCGAGAGGCGAAATTTTTGTTCCTACATGGACTCTGAGCTGAGTCCCAACTTGGTGCGAACTGACGCGAACCGAATCAGAATATGAACTTCCTGTCTAGCGCGCAACTCAAAACGACTTCTGCGATCGAGAGAATGACATCTTCCACAATGAATTATTTTATTTGTGAAAGTGTTGTTTGTCGACAAAGAGGTAATATCGACAAAGAGGCTTTGGAAGTGTTTTTGGTGAATACACTTTATTAAGTTTTTGACTCGTAATGTAAGTGTTTGCTTCTCCTATTATTTTCAGTGAATTTCACTAGATCATTTGATGGATTCATCAAGTTCATTATCACGCCTTCATACCTTCAGCTCAGAGTCCATGTAGGGAAAAAAATTTCGCGGGAGGGAGGCGAGGGCGAAAGGTTAAGGACATTGTGCGAGGAGCGTATTTTAAAGAGCCGAGAAAAAGCAGACGGCAGTCAGATTCGAGAGATTTGAGTGAGCGTGCACTCGAGCATTGATTCGTTCTTGAGTCGCTCGCACATGTAGCATCGCCTAGAAAGGTCCGTCCTGTGCTCTCACAGTGACGTGATATGTATTAAAGTTTGCAAGTAGCAGCGAAGACGCCTTGTTGCTGTGTTCAGAGTGGAAGGATGACAGAGCCATTGCCACGACTGCAATAGTAACCGAACCGCTACCGCTCGACCCTGTTACACATTTAAACCCACCCATTTAGCGTCAAGCACAGGTACTTTCTCTACATGTAACATCCGTTTATAACCTTCATCAACTCCTCCCTTCCCCTCCCAGGAAATATAACGGTTGCTAACATTGCGATTCCACAGTCATGCAAGTAAAATCTCTCTCAATCGTTATTTCTGTGATACAGAGGAACTGACAGTCACATCAGCAAGTCACCAACTCGACTAGCATTGGTGTACAAACCCTACACCCCTACAACCTTCCTATACGCAGAATCCTCCTCTCCAACCGGCACCTACTTTTCAAATCTGAACCACAACTCTTCTGGCTTCTCGGTGTGATAAAAACATACGAGATCTTCTGGTTCATTCTAAACTGAAAATATGCACCCTCTCCCCTATCATTTGACACCACCCCATGCAATGTTTCCCGCTGCCACACATGCCCATACCTCAAAACCACCACACAGCTCCACACACACAAAAACGCCTTCAGTATCAAGCGTCACTTAACCTGCATCAAGAAAAACATAGCATATGAAATGAAAAAAATCAAGATGATGCCAGGTGATTGCAAGAACACTGAAAACGATGCAGTACGTGTCTGCTCTACTGTGGAGAGGAAAAGGGGTTAGGTTTATAGTTTGTGCCAAAAACTATGTGGTAACATGTGTAAATTGACAAGATTCAGTCCTTTCATAATCTTATGTCGCACACATTGAAAAAGATCTGATATGACGTTTTCAAAATTTAAGGTGTCAAATTGTCCTTTTTCATATTCTAAGCAAAAAGTACGCAGATTCCAAGACAAAAAAGAGAGAAAGCCTCCTACACAAAGAGAACCTTAAAGCTCGAAGCACAAGCAGCTTCAATCGCACTTTTGATACAGACTGTCCAACCAAAGATCAGTCATTTCTCTTCTACTGGCCAGGTGAGGTGGGAATGGAGAGAGAGAGACAAAAAAAAAACAAAAACAAAAAAAACAGAGAGCCTGCTCAGATATGACCACTCGAATTAGCTAGATGATGGCTTTCATGTGCTTGAAAAAAAATCCCCCATTATAAGATGTGGGTTAAGACAAAAAGGGGTGTGTGTGAAAAGATAAGACTCAAATTGCATAATATTGTGTGTACCTAATAAGAACTAAAAAAATATGTTTATTTCGTTCTCGGGATGAGACAATTCCAACACCGCCAAAAGAAGAATAGACCCGCGGTCGTCAGAAGATCTGACCACGGTCACGAGTCGATCCGACCACAATCGAGCATATTATCGTCCACTCAACTGCGATTATGAGATGTAAGCCTTGGTCAAGAGCCTATTCGACTACAATCACGAAACGCGTGTCAACGAGTGTTCAATTGAATATAGCAATGTAAACTTTATTAGAGATATAGAAACATTTAGAACATAGTAAAACTTGAAGATTTTATAACATAAATCTATCTGACAATTGAACGCGGCCTTTTCAGTCCTATATCAAACAGGACGTGAGTCCTCCCTTTGACAAAAGAGATCCCATGTGCTGGCCGAGAGATCCCATGCGTTGGTAAAATTTAATGAACAAAACAGACAAATGCACGTTCAAAACATGTCATATATATCAGCCTTTTATGGGAGGAAACATGACCCTGCAGCCTTTAATTGTGTCACGTGCCTACCGAAAACGTGTGTCGTGACAGCTTCCGTTGTAAGCCGTCTTCACCGGTTCGACAGAGACTATATCCTGTTATTCGAAGCCTGCAATAGTGATGAACACCATCCAGCGCCATGTGCGAGCTTCTGGCAGAAGCAGCGAATTCGCTATGGAAATTTGAAGTTGCTACAATTATTTCTCGAGTAAACGTAAGAAAAGCAACGTAATCGCCATTAAAAGGTGGATTGTGGTGAAACGGGTTACTGACCGTGGTTAAGTTAATTAATGATAGTTGTCGTTTATGAGCACACGAAAAGTGTATTAATGCGCCAGTGTTTCTTATAAAGTAGACTCGCCTTTCGAAAAAAATGAAAACAAAACGAAAGAGATAAAAGACAAAGAAAAAGAAATAAAAAAGACGAAAAGAGAAAAAGGAAGACAAAAGAAAAAGGAAGGAAGAAAGGAACGCAGAAATGAAAGTGCACAAAAGGACAATAAGGAAGAATAAAAGGTGACAGAAAGATATCTTGCTAATT
Organism: Lanistes nyassanus; assembly: GCA_004794575.1. Lineage (NCBI taxonomy): Eukaryota > Metazoa > Mollusca > Gastropoda > Architaenioglossa > Ampullariidae > Lanistes > Lanistes nyassanus. Next base: position 331,866 of record SMGT01013140.1, on the reverse strand, counting down.
CTGACATGAGCAAGAGCACTAACTGTATTATCACATACCTGTGTAACCATTTGGACAATTTCCTTAACCATGCTGAGTAGACAGTACACCGTCGACACCCACATACATAAACTGTTGTCAGACATTGCCTAAGATAAAGAAAAACGTTTAGTGAAAAGTTATTACGCAGACAGAAAGCGAATTACATGTTTCAGTCTATTTTAATATATTACAAAGACAAGGAAGACGATTTCAGTCGATCAAAAATCTTGAAATATTTTTGTATCTGATATATTTGTCGAGGAATTAAAATGGTCGGCGGTTTTTGTGAGAGCAAGATCTGTCCTTCTCTCCTCAGTACTATATAATTTCTTAAAACATAACTTCACTGGCCAGTATCCCGTCCAAGTGAACAGGGACTCCTTTGCAAGACTCACGAGGTCACTCGTGATTTTACCGGACACCATCTCTCAGAAGTGCACCTCGACTTGAATCAATCCGTGCATTCTTACTGCATGGTCTCCGTAGAGAGAAAGGTGCTAAAAATACCTTTTAAACTGAACTAGTTTTGCGCTAAAACAATTTTTAAAAAAAGGTTTTTGACTAAAAACGGTTTAAGAGAGGTTTTAGAAGAGGTGTACAGAACTCTTTTAAGTCAATTTATAGAACTTTTAGCTACAGGCGCTCCAGTTAAGTACAAACTGTTTAAATGTTTGACGTCTGAAGAAAGAGTGTCACCTAGAACTAGTCAAGCTTCATGGATTACATTGATCACTCTAAATTCAATTTCAATAATTATCTTTTACTGTACGTATTACTCGGTTATGTAATTGTTTTTTGTGCTGGAGGGGGGGGGGGCTTTGCAGACGGATGGGAGCTCGAGGAGTATGAATGCGTGCGTTGTCATTCAGATTTCATATCGTAATACAGATTTGTGTTGTGTATACACCATTTGTCGTCCTACTGACGTCGGTCGTGTGAGAGTGAGCGCGAAGACGACGCTTTAGGGAAGAAATCTCCTTAAAACCACACCACACCACACCATATGCTCGTTCCGATCAAGAAAGTCACGGTGCCAGTGTGTGTGTGTGTGTGTGAAGCCTGTTTTGTCTGTCTTACTCCCTATCTGTCCTGTCTTTATTTTTTATTTCTGAAGATCAAGATACAAAGACCAAGCCCAAACCAGCGACTGAAAAGAAAAGCGCAGTGGAAAGAATAAACGACACCGGAAATTTGAGAATGAAGATCATTTTGTGTGAAAATAAGATACATATACTATTGTTCTAAGTGGTTAGTTCTAAACGAAGTGAAGGAATATGGTGAAGCACAGCTCAGTAGAAAGCTGAGAAAAGCAACACCCACTAACATGGTCCTTGGAGAACTAGGTCGTTTCCCCATTAATGATCAAATTAAAAGTAGGATGCTTTGTTTTTTTGTTCAAACTAGTTAATTAATGTTATGACTTGCAAAAAGTTATCTAGCATTTTATATAGAGCAATATTACGGCTACACGAGAATGGGACCATCCACTCAAATTATATACAAGCAGTAAAATCAACATTACTAGCCATCGGACTAAATGGTTTTTGGATCAATCAAAATAATCTCTCTAACCCATAAGACTGGTTCAAGCAGAAAGTTGATAGAAACTTACATGACCAGTTTATTCAAAATTGATTAGAAGATATAGATACAAAAGACATCTGTAAGAACTACAGAATTATTAAAACGTCTTTCACTTTTGAAAACTACATTGCCCCCTAACCACTACGTCACTTCTTAAATTCCGACTCTAGAACAATTTCCCAGTTCAAGGGCACAGAATACAGAGAATACCCAGAGAAGAAAGAATCTGTCATCTTTGTAACAGTAACGACATCGGTGATTAATACTATTATTTATTCTGCTGCGATTTTATTAAAATCCTACTCAAAGACACTCGTGGAAATGGATAACCGGTGCTGTATGTTTGTTTCTACTCAATTCATTGCAAGCTCTTAAGAACGGTTGTTAATTCGTTTGCTTATCCTAGTGAATTTCTACTCACCTTTTTGTTGCTTTGTTGTACTGTTATTTATGTCTTGTCTTCATACCCCATTGAGGGCGAAGAAGAATAAATTTTAAAAAAATGCCATGACATTTTTTTCTGTCGTGGAGGATTCTGGTATGGACTGCATTCTTCTTTTCCGATTTGTTGCGTTTAACATATGCAGCAAACGACCGTTAGGGAGCTATAGGTTTGATAACTGTCTACAACAGGATAATAATCACTGCAAGAAACGAAACACGCACGCACGCAAGCACGCACCTGGAGTCTTCTAACATCATAGATACCTTACGGTCGTCGGACAGCAAGGTGTACGTGCCATTGTCCGCCTTGTCGCCATCTTCATGTATTAACGAGTCATTGCTGACGACGAAGTAAGTGAGGCAGGCAAGGAAGATTGAGTACAGCCCTAGTACCAGCAGGTACACCCAGAGGCCATATGTATTCCTGCGCAAGTTCGTTACCAATATTGAGATTCAAAAACATTTATAACACACGCACGCACGCACGCACGTTTGTATCCATACACTGGACAAAATGATAAGTGAATCAGGGCGGAACAATCAGTTTGTGAAGGGGTGTGTGAAATGTGTTGTGAAAACCAGGGGAGCGAAGGATGTTTTAAATTTTTGATGCTTTTCTGAGGGCTTCTGCTGAAACATAAAATCATTTTGAAAGTATTGTTTGACTGATGGGTGGCTGGGTGGGTGTGGGGTGGGGGTGAGGGGTGGTGGGGAGTGTGCTTCGGGTACCTAACCACCCCCATAGATCGGGCCCTAAAAAAACTGGATGGTAATGTTACCTACAATGACCAAACGTTGGTTTCATATGAAATAATGTGGACTTTCTTGCAAATTTGTCATTTTCCGAAGTGATATTTTTCTGAAGAGTCTTTTCTTATTTATTTGTTTGTTTCTGTCGCGTGTTCTGCCCCAACGAAGGGACAGTGCTCCGAAATATTGACCTTATGTCAAAATGTATAGATTCTAAATGTTTTACTGAAACCTGCATAATTTTTTTATTATAAACATGTTGTTTGTTTACTAATGTTTTAGCTACAAACGCAGATCATAATTAGTAATTTGGATTTCATACATATTACATTTTGGTAGGAGCAGATTATGTACCATAGATTCTTCCTGTAAAAGTTGCTTAGGAGAAGTGAATATTGCTACATTTTCCAATACACATTACGATAAAATCATTCCAACAATAAAATGTGTTACTGAAAATAATTAGAATAACCTGCTCCAATGTCGACACAATAAAGTTTTGCAGCAAGAAAGAAACGTGGGCCTGTGCGTGCACCGACATGCGCACGCAGACGTACCCAAACATGGGCCAAGTGCGACTCTATTCTACTACTAACAGATTGATTGTTTCCGATATGTGCGTACGTGATGATGTGATCATCAGAGAGAGAGAGAGAGAGAATTAAAGAGGAGAAAGAGTTAATACCAAGTGTTAAACATTGCCGTTATCACTCTGTTTCACTATTGATATTTTTTCCTTTTATCTCACAAGATTACTATATCGAAGCAGGAAGCCACATCTAGTACAGTACCATTTTAATTTGAGGAAACTGACACAAACTGGATGGGAGAGGCAGTCTACACGTCCATGGCGGACCATGGCCTGAAAAATAAACCCCATTGTCTTCAGTTGAAATTGCGCACGATGTCCAACTGCTTGACGAAACCTGCTTCGCTGTAATCTGCATGGATACGTTTCCTACAAATCAAGCTCTTCCTAACAACACCACAAGTAACTGCTTCAAGAAGGGAATGATGCGTATTTTTAATACAAACTAATATATTGTTAATGACAACATACAATAAACACGTAATATAAAGTACATCTTCAACATTTCACTCACAGGTGCACGTGAATCATGGACACTTTAAGGATACCCAAGAATTACCCCTCCCTCCTTTGTCTACATGGTAGGGGCCTACCTTTTCCTAAGTGGACTGTATAGTTTCGTACAAAGGCATCTGCTTGAACTAATCCATCAATCAATCCATCAATCCCACTGGCTTTAACACACAACTTGCTGTAATCAAATTTGTCTAGCACCTGTGCCAGTCTGCTGGTTTCGCGCGTTGTCTGTAGTGTGAAAACTTCTATTTTTATTTTGATTTTGATAGCATTTCAGGGTTTCTTCTTCCAGTAAATATTATATCTGTGTAATATTAGTGAAGCTGGCAAACGAAGGTTTAGAACATGGATTTTTTGTGCCAGCAGAGGAAAAGAATATACTTACATTTAGCGGCCACAAGGGTTGAGCATTTCCGCTCATCTTCATTTGTTGGACGTATTCTTCGGAACTTCCAATGAATTTAAAGTTGTACTCGATCTCATATAGAATAAAAGAAACCGAAGATATTTTAAGACTGAGCAGAGCTGACAAGAATAAGACTGCATTTACACAAGCTTGTTTCCATGGCAACATGACCGACTCGGCGGTTTAGTGACCGGAGGTCGGTGGTTCACATCCCAGCCGAGTCATACCTAGGACTTAAAGATTGGCAATCCATTAACTGCCCGGCCAGACGCCTGACACTATAGGGAACAGTACTAGGACTGATTGGCCCGGTGTCAGTATAATGTGACTGGATGGGACTGAGGCCCGTGTTGCGACCACAGTCCCACGTGCGTGTGGCAGCACGTAAACTTGTCAAAGCAGCATGTACGTCCTGATATGCACATAGTTTGCGGCAGGACGTCAAGCAGCAACCCAACCCAACCAATGGGAACATGATTAAATATATAACTAACTCCGTTTTACAGTAGTTTGGTTCAAGTAAAGCAATCAATATTTTTATTTGCATGTTGAGGTGGGGTCTGGTGTAATCATGGGTTAGGTCGGATAATCTTCATTGATTCTGATTTTCAAAAAACTGCTGGTCATAATCTTCTTTGCCTACAAGTACCTGAAATATCCTAGTGTGATCATGCAACAGCAAGATCTGAAGGACATGTCAATCCACCTCTATCCAGAGCAGACAATATGTGTAACGGTCTTCTACCTGAAGTGTTTTCTCAACCCTGAACTCATTTTTTTACAGACTTCAAAGTCTGTCGGCAAAGTTTTGACACAGCATAACCTGCTAAAACACAGGTGAATTTACTTGTCCACAACTTGGTTCACAGCTGTCAGTATCCCGCTGAGACAACACTGACAGAAGGGTTTTGTATTCATAATCTGAAGAGAGAGAGAGTTATCTTAGTTTTGACTTCATCTAGAGGGTCAGCAGTGTTTTTTAAAGCTAAGATTACCTTGTGATGCAGAAATCAGTTTCAGTGCACTCATCAGCTGAATTTTCTTTTCATTCTCCAAAAGTTGTTTGACAGAAAAATGAAAGTTAGATCCACTCATCTGTAGTGACTGAACATGAATTCCAAATTGTCAGTTTGAAACTTTCCTAGAAGAGCATACTTGAACTTTTTGTGATTTATCAGATAGCATGCAAGCTCTATGAGCATGAAAAAGCGCAGAATAACTGGAGCCAATCAAAATACAGTATCACGTAAAATATGCTAATCTCGTAGGGTCACCACTGAAAACCTTGCAGGTTCCTGGAAGGTCTTTACTGCCTATACGCCACCCCACCCCTCCCCCAACCCCCACCTATCCCCTACTCCTAGCCCCCGCCCTAACCCCACCCCTTCCCCTTCCCCTAAATCCCCCCTCCTTCCGGAACATCCCCCTCTCCCTCCCTTCCCCCCGCCCCTGGAAAGACCTTCGAAATATAGCTCGCTATTTGACTGGCTCCGCTTGTTACACATCCTAAATAGAGCTCGTCATTTGATTGGTTCCAGTAGTTCTGCACTTTTACATGGTGCTATCACTCAGCCCCTCAGTGTGTGCTTTAACCCCACCCTAACCTCTACGCCTAACCCCCAGCCCTTACCCTTCCCCATAACCCCTCTCCTCCCGAAACATCCCACCTACTTGCTCCTATATTGAATCAGAAATCTCTTTATCCAACATCAACAGAAACCCAGACAATGTCTGGAGGCCCAAGTTTCGTCTAACGTCGCATTCACAGGTTGCTACGTGTCACTTGTAGTTTCCACTCTGTTGTCCCCTTTACCGTCCTGCTGACATCACTCAGCTAGGTGTCGGCTGGATCTAAGGGGACTATGGGCCCCGATGTACCCAGGCGGTCGTCGAGGTTTTCACACCTTGGACAATAGCTGGATTCCTTTGACCCACCGAATTAAAGACCCCAAAACATGACAAACTCTGACTCAGATTCCGTCCGCACTGCCCTTTCGTCTTCCCTATCAGTTAGCCTGTGTGTAATACATACAAGCGTATGAATGATAGATTCCAGTTTATTGTGTGCTGTGTGCGTGAGTGAATGTGTGTACTATGTGTGTGTGAGTGTGTTGTGTGTACTGTAATGCGCTGTGAGCTCAGTTGGAAGATATAGCGCGTGATAAATATTGTATTATTATGAGGGAATCATAAAAGCGTGTGCAATGCTTGTTTCACTAGTAGTTACGTTTGAGGCTGACGCCTTCAGCTTCCCTTCCTTGTATGATAACTGCTCCGCAACATAAATCTCATCCAACAACAGAATACCAGTGTGTTTTCCTACGTCCATATTTTTACACCATCCAGAAACGAATTATTTTGCTAAAATCCCACTTGAGTAATGTTACTTACCCACGTGTTATGCTTGACCGGGTCAGAAGGAAACCTAAACAGACATTTTCTCGATACTGCCATAGTTTCCCCTACAATTTGACACGCAACACTTTAGAGTATATTCCAGTATCCGTAAAACCTTAAGATAAGATAATATATCCAAAATGAGCAAAGAAATCCTACGAAGACGTGCAGTCAGAAGACAACATGGGCGGCTGGGTTAAATTCGCCTTCTGCCGTGGCGTCGGAAGGCCACGCTGAGCTCGTGTCTGGCCAGCTAGTATCACCAGACCCTTTATAAAAGGTCTTTGTATAACGAAGGCCACGCTCGAAGGCGCTGATTTGATAGCAGTACGGCACAGCATACGTCCCCCACTTCAACCAGCTGCGAATGATGAAGCAGCGAGGGAGAGGAGATAGGCACCCCTCCCACGATGCCGGCCCACAGAAAAGTGGGGTCTCAAACACGTAATCCACTACGTCAGGGGACAACCTTTACATTTTACAACTTACAACGGTACCTCTGTCATAAAGTTTCTTCTTTTTCTTACTTTATCATGAGTTTGAGCTGTTGTTACTGTGGTTTCTAGTAATCGTTTGGAAGTTTAACAACGTGGTAATATCGGATTTTATAGTTTGCAGTCAACCTGGTTGCGTACCTATATTACAGTCTTTTGCTTATCTTATCTCCATAGCGTCCTACAGTCGACGGTTAAGCGAAGAGAAAATCGCGGGTTCAATGTATTGACAGAGTCCCTTTGATTTACAGTAGTCATGGATATATATATATATACTGAGTAGTAAAAAGAAACTCACGTATGTCTATCCTTTTGTGACAGTTTGAAACCTGTTTCGCTTACTTCCCGAAAAGGGATGAAGGACTGACCAACACGTTTAACAAACTTTTAGATACAGACCCGGTAAGTAGAGTGGATGAATAAACGGAAGCCGAACAGACTCAACTTAGCAACCTTTCCGATTCTTTGACTGTGTTCGGAAACGGAATATCGGCTAGACTGCGTCAGTACAATAATATTGTTTTGGTCAGTTCTAAACAAAGTGATGGAATATGCTCAGCAGAAAAATGAAGACTTACATAGTAATCTAGACTTCGTTTATCACGCGCTGAGTATGTTTGGCATCTGTCCAAGACCAGCTGAAAAAAAATGCATTTGACATTCACGTCTGTGACATTCATTTGAAGGGGCTTAAATTAAAAGGAAGTGATTAATGGCAAAAATATGAGCTCTCACACTAACGTCTAATTCACAGTAGTGTCGGTATTTAACCAAACATGGCAATCACTGAATTTTGAAAATGAAATTTGAAAAATGACAAAATGAGAATGGTATGACAGTTTTACATGAAGACTTGAGGCTGGAAAACAGGTGTCTCATACCACACAGATCGAAGGCATATGCTCTATCAGTCCCAGGAAAGGACAACCGTACTGACTGGAACCGGCCAACAAAATTTCCTCCCACCTGTAAATTTTCATTTTTACACATTCTTCATTCTGACACCTTTTTAAAAAAAATCATATTCGTAATACAAAAAAACCTCATAGAAGCAGTCAAAGAACGCACATTTACGCATTCGGTAGGACAATGATAGACATGAATGAGAACTAGAGAAAAGGCGTCTTTTTTCTATATGTCATCATTTTTTATAAATAAACGCACGAACAATAAAATCTACTTGCGTCAAATTTCAAGCCAACATATTATCACCTAATAAGAAGGATCGCCGATCCAGAGGGAAAGTTAATAAAGGAAAACTTTTATCTATGGAAGAACAATGCGTTTATGGTATTTTTGGCAATACAATAGGATTAATACGCTTAAAAAACTTTTTTAGCAATTAAAATTTACATCTTTCACTCGGCATAACTCAATACCATTTTTTTAAGTTCTGAAAACTTACCTGTCGTGGTGAACAACTAAAGCAGCGACTTCGCTCTCCTTTGATTCAATCACATAATCAAAGAATGTTTTTTCTTCCTTGTTCTTCTCGATACCTGAGCCAAGTGAGAGCAGCAACCTGACAGCAGACGCCCGGCCATTCTTTGCTGCCAAGTGAAGAGCAGTATCCTTAAAAGAAGACGACCCATAGCATGTCAGGCTGCGCTTACAGGGATACAGGGAACTTCTGCTAACGGGATGAAAGCTGCTCTGCGCATGCGTACCAGGGCTTGGGAAGAATTAAATTGGGAAAAAGAATTTCGCGTTCTGCCACGTCCACCATAGAAAACAGGAGAGCACATCAAATTATATCCTCATGCTGTCCTCTGGGAACTTTCAGCCAATATGCAAGCCTGTTACGGAGGTAGAAATGAGGTGAGATACGATATATCAATAGCCTAAATGAGCTATGCCCCCGGTCTACTGTCGCCGATGCAAATGAGTTAAAGGCAATAGATTAATAGCTAGAGACACCGTGTACAACCCACGTCTAGTTCACGGGATATGTGTCAGGAGCTGCTGATCTTGGCATGTGCTGGCCAGTCGACTATTGTACTCGTAGTTGACTATCCTCGTACGATAGAGTGCAAAGTGGTACCAGTGTACACAAGATCAAGGCAGTGAACTGTTTGAATCGTTAAATGCTGGAGACTTTATCCTGCTAGCCAATGGTCAGCAGCCAGATTCCGCGGGGGTGATGGAAGCGAAGTCTCACTCTTTGTCATCTTAAACGGCACCTCTAACGGCCGTCCACATTTATCGGCGTTTGACCACTTTGGATGCAGAGACTTTTGTCTTTTAAATATTGCTGTGCTGGATGTCTTCCTGTCACTTTTACCTTGTGGCGTCCATCTCAAAAGTATCCAAGTAATGATTTTTATTTTCCAGACGTTCTTATTTTCTTTGTTGGGTTCGGCTTTATTCATCAATCTGGTGTCGAGGACACCTGCCATTATACTGTCAGTTTCACAGTAAATGGTTTAATAAAGTCTCCGACTGAAAAACTGTGTAATGAGCAGAAATGAATTTTAGAAAGGCAAAATAATAACTGTGTTACATGTATAGCAGACAGCTTGTAAGAAAGTATTATTTACAATCAGTTCAAAAAATCTGAATAACTTTACTTACACCATCTTTGTTGGGAACATCCAGGAGATTGGTGTTCACATCAAACAGGATACGCATACAACGGGTCCAGCCCTGAGCTGAGGCATAATGTAAAGGGGTGTTGTCGTCGTTGTCTCTATCAGAAGGAAGATACATTCATTTTCAGGAAAAGTAAATTCTGTTGATTAAATTTTTGGCAACAAGACAGACAGTGCTTAAATCTACAGCGTGTGAGAACACTGTTCCTTGGCTTCTCTTTTCTCTTAGCTGTCTCCTCTGCCCCACTCCCCAACCTCCGCCATCACTGGAAACAGAAAAACTCAAAAAGAGTGTACTTTGTACCTAAGACAGATCAAATGACCCTAAAATCTTTCTGAAGTTTAGTTAGGGTAAGTGTATATGTTATCCTTGTTCTATGTCGTAGGGGAGTGGAGGTGCATGAACACACGTTTTTCTGTGTCCCAGCATCGTGCTCATCGCCTCTCCTTTGCTGCCTCGCTTTCCCTGACTTACGGGTCAGGTACCCATCAGCAGCGGGGTCGACATGGGGAAGTGTGATGCGGTACACGGGTATCGAACCCGTGCCTTCTAGTTCGGAGGCCAGCGCTCTAACCCTTCGGCAACTCATTACATTGTTCCATATACAGCCTCTACAAAATGTCATACAACTTTATAGCTGTTGTGATTGCCACAAAAAAGACTTTCACTCAACCATTTTTCGTGACAAGCAGTAACATGTAACGTCGCCATTCATTCATATTTCCTATAGGAACCTTGTTGTATTTTTCTCTCAAGCAACTAATTAAACCAATCCCGTGAATCTGTTCTTTGCTCTCTCAAAACACGCAAAAGAAAGCGTGTCGTGGCAAACGGTAGATTTTTTTCTCCCTCCGCGTGATTATAACTATGGCAACTAAATATGGAATTCAGGAAAACACCTCGTACCCTTCGAATACAATCAGATGTTACTACGTATCTCTTCCCGCCGAAACTCAGTTGGACCGCCATCTGGAAGCAGTCAATTTTCGCGCCTCTCACTGACATCACCCAAAAAGTCGCTTTTTATCCTTGCATATTTGTTAAGTGAATTTGTTTAGGTACGACACAAGCTTGCGTGCTGCGTACGTTTAGTATCAAAATATTTTTTTGTTTGAACTTCCGTGTAGTTCTTCTGGTCAGTGTTTAGCGTCATTCCCATTGAAACCTTTTCCCCATTCTTTTTCCACATATCATTTTACTGGAGTTACCCATCTGCTGCAAGACTGGGACACTTCATATCTCTAATACTAGACATGGTGGCCCAAGCTAGGAACACTTGTAGAAGGGAGTCACATTTTGGAACAGCTTGCTGTTGTGTTTTATTTATAGGAGGACCCAGAGAGTAGTGGACGGATGAATAAGCCTTCATTTCCACTCATTCTTATGGCTGCTTGAGCTCCGCTGCACATGTATGCGAGAGTCCTTTTCAGTTTAAGCTGGTTTTTTTTTTTGGTTTACGTCCACATTCTAGGATTTTTTGAAGTTTTCTGAACGATGGGAAAAAAAGAAAAATTGAAATGTAGAGGACGGCAGGCATCTGATCTGGAGGGAGCTTCACGGTGTGAGAGAAGAAGTCCTGTTATATCAGAAATCTCACAAAGAAAACAGAAAGCAAGAACAGGTACGCCGTAGATGGCAAATAATGCTATCGGTTGTCCAGCTTTACTAACGAAGGTACATAAGGAGAATCTCGTAAAACAATCCTTACTCTGGAGGATATTTTCACACCAACTAGCACTGGAACTGACATTGAGAAAAAATTCCCTTTTTAAAAAAAAAAGGAACAAGTGACTGCGCTTGGAGATAACCCTAAGTTAACAAAAACGGGACTGAGCCAATCTTAATTAAGCGATAGACGACACAGACAGTCGAGTTTCAGGGCATTTCTCACAATCAACAGCTTCGGGGCAATTCTCATCTAGAAGCGAAAGGGAATGAAAGATGACTGGATTTGCTATTCAAGACAAAGCTGGATGGACAGACGCGCTTTGTGACTGATTCGAACATTTCATCAAAAAACCTTTCAAAAAAGCACTTGTCCGCACGTCCTTGATGGACACGTCGACCGCACGGGCGACCTCCCAGCCATTGAGACTGCTGCACAACACGGATGGTTGTGTTGTCTCACCGCCTCACTGCTGCACAACACGGATGGTTGTGTTGTCTCACCGCCTCACTGCTGCACAACACGGATGGTTGTGTTGTCTCACCGCCTCACTGCTGCCACTGCAATGCACCCTACGTACTTCAAACCACTTTCGACATAAGCCTGCTTCAGTCATGATATAGACAGGTTGAAAACTCAGCCTAGAAAATGTATTCAGCCTTGTGATGACGCTGCGCTTCTCGTTGACGGCTTTAACCGAGGCACTCCTGTTAAGGGATTTTAGAAGGCAGCTATCTGGCCCACCACGCAGAAATGTCTTCAGCGAGTCATTGCAACGGCTTTGCTACAGTTGACAGAGCAGTCTTTGAGAATCCCGAAGTTGTGAATCAGTGGGAAGCTGATAGGATGTTGCGTGAACAAAGGGAAGCACCTCCGCATGCCAGCCCATTCGCTTCATCTCAGACGCATCAGGAAATCCTAAAGACGTGGCGGAAGTGATAGGCAGACCAACCAAGGGCGTCGCAAAAGGACCTGAGGGGTGTTTCTCTGTACTGTGGTGTTGCTCACTAACAAAGACGTTTAGAGCTTTGCCAGAAAGGAGAAGGGAGCCCAGTGTCACAGCTGCATGAAGGGTGGGAAACATCAATCGCAGACACCCTTAGAGCATCATTTTGTCCACTGCAAAGAACGTGGATGAGATTCTGGCTTTATTAAGCCCTGATCACTTAAATATCATGGCTACTGTTATGAAGAGATATATGATTACATGTTTTCAGTGGCACAAGGAGTCCGTCGTTTTTCCGCCTCCCTGCCTGTGTTAATTTACGAGTACTGCAACGGCAGGAAGAGACAAAACAGCGGACTATAAGCCCCTTCCCTTACCTGTGAATAACGGCCCCTTTCTGAAGGAGCAAATTCAGTATCTTGGTGTGGCCATTTTGAGCTGCAATGTGAAGGCCAGTCAATCCATCAACGTCAGTCTCATTGATAATGCTCGGACCTTGGGGACTCTCAAGAAGTCTCCGACAAGTGTTGTATCTCCCGTATCTATCAACAAACAAACAAAACCCCCAAAACAGAGAATGATTAATCTGTGTCAAGAATGCTTATGCAAGCACAGGAAACAGCTACTTTATTTTATTTTTTATTTTAAAAAGATAAATTTCATCCCAGATAAGTCAGCTTGGCGACATACTCAGACTGTAGTGGAAACGGAACAAACACTAAGGCCGGATGTCGCTGACAGCCATTTCCGCTGTTTGCTGGACCCAACATTTATAGAATAAAATTTGCAGAGTAGGTGGAAATCGCTAATTCAATGAGGTCAGACATTTGAGAACCTTCAAGAAAGTTACCATTATGAGATTTAACAGTCACATGATCAGACCTGGTGTTATGGTGGCAAATCTCTTCACTTGTTGGGGAGCTTGATGCTTTATAAGCAACGGGGCTGTGGTCGAACCATTAAGGCAAGGGAGCTTTATGGGAACAAATCCGAAGATATGGCTGTGAGATCCAGAGCTAGGCTAGCAACTCATAGCACTTCGCCGTCTTACAAAAACGGAGGCAGTTTTCTTTGCTAATGCCATTGTTCGATAGGAATGCATTAAGTGTACCAGTGCTGGACCACTGAAGAGTTTCATTGCTGGATTCCGTCCGCCAGAGCGTTTGGGTTACAGCTAAGTGTGTAAGCACCACCAGAATTTAGACCACGAAGAAATCTGCGGAGTTTCACCCTGTTTAACCCAGATTCCTGTCCCATTAGGGACTAATCTGTGTCAGAATTGTAGTGTGTTCTACTGGATTAATTCGTCAGATTCATTATTCATACAGATTATGAGGTGACTTTATCCAGCGACTGTATGTGTCTTATGCGATACTTCCGTGTTTCAATGGTTTTTGTGTGTGGAGTCTAGATTATTTCTATGAAATCGTGAGTACACTCTTTATTCTATAAGTTCTGCACAATATTTCTGATTAAAAGGTGGAAATAGGACCACCGTCTGGTGTCTGTGGGTCTGGCGTTACCAGGGTTGGTAGACGCTAAAAGGTAAGCCAGACTTAAATAGATGAAATGTTTAACCTTCAAGTTTTTTTTAAAAAAAGAGTAGCCTGGGTCGTCCTGCATATGTGACCCTCTGATACAAGCCATTTGACCTTTGACGCAAATATCCTACCACTCACTACTCACCACTAATGGCAAAACATCTTGCTTTCGTTCACGTGACTACGCGGTAGGCATATTTATAATTTTATGCCTGTTTTGTGCAGTATGTTATCATAGTTGTTTTCTCTACCTGAAACAGCCTAGCTGAAAGGTTAAGTTTCCAGTCAGAATTTAGCACTTCACTCAATACATGTACCTGACCTGCTACTACAACTATGAACGACTATAAGTTGTTTCCGCGACGAATAGCGCAGGGAATGCTGCTCGCTTATAGGAAGAGAGCAGGAATAAAGCTGAGTCACAGCTGACTTATAGGGAATGTGTCATAGACGATATATAAAGACTTAATGGATTAATTTTTTGCAGATTCATTAACAGCTTGCAATTTGCATTGTAGAATTGTATATGATCCTCAAAATCAGATAGTTTTGACTCATACCTAGAAGCGAAATGGAAAGGAGATTGCTTGTCATTGTTCTTCGGGCTGAGAGCAGCACCGAATTTAATCAGGTCATCCAAAGCAGGAAGGTGACCCTCTTTTGATGCATAGTGTAGCGGGGTACAGCCAAACTTGTCCTTTTGGTTAAGCAAGTTCTTGATTCCCTGACAATTAGAACATTATATTTGTGACATTCTAGAACATTAGATACACTTACCTAGTAAACCCTGACGTACGTACGAACACATTACGCCGCGTCCTATCAAAAATTGTTAAATGTGAATGTTTACATACATCGCCATACTCCAGTCATCACTGTCGCCCAAAACTAATATCGAAAGACAAGATGTCATACTGATTTCAAAGAACAGCAATCTTTCCCCACAGTGATTAAGCAACATGCGTAACGAATTATTATTATAATTGTAATACATGTATCAGTGACAAGTTGACTGGAGAACGGTAAAATTCAGATACCAACAGCACAGGTGCAAGCTTCGAATATAATGGAATACATGCACAATACAAGCTGCATATGAACATCAAGGAAGACACTCGTTCTCTACTTACAATCACTAATGACACATCAGATAGCTTCCTGGGTAGCTTATCTATTTTAAAAAATGACAAAAAGTGGGGTGGGTGGGACTGCTTTAAGTACAACCATAATGAAGAAGTGATATATCATAGGAATACCAGCGTTGTGAATCAGAAATCTGGTTCGCCTCACGGGTTTAAAGTTGATTGGTAACATGAGTGTCATGGATAGCACACCACCGGCGACAATACTTTGAATACCATCTAACATTAACACACATCCTAATCCTGTAACCCCCACAACTAACCATTCTTAAAACGCTAAACAAAAGCTGGTCCTCACCTCTCACTTTGTGCTTCGCATGCAACGCTAAACCCTAAACCTTGGTATTATTTAATCTAAACGCAAGCTTGAAAATAATAAGCGGGAATAGATGTGCAGATGTTTTCGGGTAGGGTGGGGGGGGAATAAAAGAGAGTTACCACTGGGATAATTCTTTTGCTCTTGACGGGTCGTCTCCTGTGCTCGCTCACACGACCCCCATCAAAAGGGTGACATATACATAGGTGGAAATATCACTGTATTACTAAAAGTACTTAATATGACTTCTCAATCATATGGCCAAACCCCCACCACCTACAGTCTCCCGAGAAGAACCACAAAACACCGTAATACAGTGAACACACAAAAAATGTATTGTTGATATAAACAGCGAATATTAACAACCAAGACAATATCTGTTTAACTCGTTAAACCCAAGGCGTCCCGCAATTTCCTTCTGTTCTGGCTAGGTCAGCAATACCATGCAATACCACCCTACATCAACCGCCTCACAATTAAACACAATAAACCACGTACCTTAATCCTTTCTTTGCATACGAGAAAAGAATGACCACGTGATGCACAACACTCACATAACACTTGTTCCTGAATGCGTCATACAGTCCGCAAGACAGTCTGTACTTTGGAGCGCTCCTTCTTTGGATATGTTCACCAGTAGATACCCTGAAGACCTCTTGAACACTTCCCACGTAACAGCAGACCTCGGTGCTGAGGTTCACTCACGCCACAGAGGATATGACGTTTTCTCAAGGCTGACACACAGCCCTTTGAGCTCACTCCTTGAGCTCGGTTACAGGCAGCCTCCCTTTATGGCTGGATATTCGCCCCCTGCTTTAGACGGTTGTCTGTCAGTGGTCTTTACGTTCTGCAGTTATCTCCTCGCCCAGTTAACGTAGAGGTTTCCCACAGCAGAGGAACACGTGCAAGAGTCACACACCACTCTTGGTGGAACACCACAATTCTCCTCAAAGAATACCTTGCGCTAGGCAACTGGTCTACTCCAGACATGTGCCGTTGATACTAGACTTCCCATACATCCAGTAGAACGGGACACCTTAATTCGGCAGCAAGACTGAACCTATCAGTCTTCAGCAGACTTTACCACAAGACACATACGCCTCTTCACAGCAGATCTCCAGTAGAAGGTTTGGCGGAAGATACCTCTTGCAGGAGTCTTGGCAAAAGACGATCTTCTCACAGGAGATTGAGCTACAGATGCTCTCCACACAGGAGATTGGGCTAAAGATGATTTGACTGTCTAAACCAGTCCTTTTATTCTAAACTTTCGCTCATACATTCTTGCATTCACATACACGTGGTCATCAAGATAATTACATACATC
Source organism: Lanistes nyassanus (assembly GCA_004794575.1). Taxonomy (NCBI): domain Eukaryota; kingdom Metazoa; phylum Mollusca; class Gastropoda; order Architaenioglossa; family Ampullariidae; genus Lanistes; species Lanistes nyassanus. The sequence continues at coordinate 315,141 of SMGT01013140.1, read as the reverse complement.
AACCAGTCAGCCCAGAGACAGCAGAAGCCACACCCGGTATCAACTACAAGAACACGCCCTTAAGTGGACACCTCGAGTGGACATAGCTATCCCCCCCTTCCTGGTTGCTTACACCTCTCTGCTACATCAAAGCCCCTGATGGTCGATACTACGCCTCAGCCGCTTCCTTCTGACGCGTAATTCCCCCCCCCCCCCCCCCCCCCCCCCCCCCCCCCCCCCCCCC
>SMGT01013140.1:270704-305515 GCA_004794575.1 Lanistes nyassanus | reverse complement strand
CCCCACCCACCCTTGGAACATGCCAACAGCCATGAGAAAATCCTTTTGGATGTTCTTTTGTTATTATCGGTCAACTAAAATATTACGCACTGCGCACACACGGACACATGCATATACATATAGATCGGATTATTTGTATATTTGCGTGTATATATATATATATTTGTGTGGGCATGTGTGTGTGTGCGAGAGAGCGAGTGAGCGAGAGCGAGAGAAGAACAGAGATCATGTGTACAGAAAACTGTATACATGAGGTCCTATGTGGTTCAATATTGGGTAATACTGCGCTAAAAATAGATTACGTTTCACTCGCAACACGTACGTCTCCTTCATGCTCCCCGTATATCGCTAGAATGCCGAACAAACATTGTGCTTTGGGTTCGCATCGTAGTTATTTCGTTACGAAGATAGACTATATGAACTTTTTCTGGTTCATCAAATTTTCTGAAAGCAGCGACAAGGAAATGTTTCGAAAATGGGTCCATCTGTGTGGACGCAAGTATTTTTTTCCATGGCGAGTCATGACTTTGTGTTTAGCAGGCGATACATCTGGTCTAAGCCTGGATGGAAGCAACTTGTACGCGATAAACAAATAGATAATCACAGTGAGACAAAACCGTTTCACACGGACAAACACAGCAAACAATAGTACTAGTACAATAAAATTAAATTGACTGTCACGAGTTGGGGTCTGGTGGGTCAAGGAGATTACACCATAGACTCGAGGTGTGACCCATTTACGACCCTCCAGCCAGCCCTTTATCCCCTTGTTCAAGCCGCCATCTGAGATTACACCTCAGAAGGAAACCGGTGACGCGTAGTATCGGCCATCAGGGGCTCTGATGTAGCCGAGAGGTGTTAACTGCCAGGCGCGAAGGGGGAGTAGCTATGTCCACTTAGGGTCGTGTTCTTGTAGTTGACACGGGGTGTGGCTTCTGCTATCTCTGTCCTTCTTTATGGGAGACTGTAGGTGGTGGGGGCTCGGCCATATGATTGAGAAGTCATATTAATTAGTTTAGTAATACAGTGATAGTTCCATCTACGCATATGTCACCCTCTTGACGATGGTCGGTCGTGTGAGCGAGCAGAGGAGACGACCCGTCAAGAGGAAAAGAAATTCTCCCAGTGGTGACATTGACAATATAAAGCAATTTGAATGCAGTCAACTACAGTGAAAAAGGAAGCAAGAACAGCAAGGGACTTAAATTCGAATATACATTCAAACAAACTTAAAAGAAGAAATATCTAAACGAATAACTTAAAAAAAGAAGAAAGGTACAGGACAAACGTATTGGGTTCAAGAGGTTATATAATCTCGCAAAAAGTCGGGGTAATGTCTTGAAGTCTTTAAGGTTTGTTGTGAAGTGTCAATGATGTTGATGATGTGATTCTACTATTCGCTACTATATATAATCACATGCCAATCTGAACTATTATCATGCTGTTTTTGCTTAATTTTCTTAAATGAAGACTTTCCGAATGTACCCTGACTACCATCGAATAAGAGACACCGTGACTAAAAGAGGATGTACACAGAGAGTGATGGGAGGACTACCAAAACAAACACCGTATATATTTTATAATCTGTACAGACCTCCAAAGCGTCAATATTCCCCATATCACATGCTACATGGAGTGGCGCCATGTGCTTGGAATTGAGGATGCTGGGATCTGCTCCGGCATCAAGCAGAACTTCTATGACGCTAATGTGGTTGTTGCGTACAGCGTAGTGCAGGGCTGTGTTTCCTTCATTGTCTGTGGTATCCAGATCTGAATGGAATTATGTACGCATTCCCGTATTTTACAACTGAATTTTCTGGCTCCATGTTTGCTGAAAGTTTCTAAATCAACGAACATAAATCGCATTAGGTGGGAAGATGGCTCACGACTTTCTTGTATAAATCTTACCCTGTGGCTCAACAATGCCCGAGGGTTCATTACCAACTCAAACTGAAACAGTCAACTTTTTAAGCCACCACTGTGGTAGGCATTCACTTTTGCCTTAAAAGTCCTTAATTCGTTCAACAAATGTAATCGTTGCTTTAGCATGAATCTATCATGTTTTTGTCCATGGAAGACCTATTAATGCACATCAGCAAAACTGTTATGCCATCGTTAACCGGCCATGCAAACTGTGGTGTATATACATGTAGCTGAGTTGATCACCAGATCTCAATCGTTCCTTCTATATGACTGAGCGTTGTTTTGAGACATTGTGTTCTCCCGAACTGTATGATATACTTATTGCTATGATACTTACTTAAGTTTTGTTCAACAATGAAGTTGACAATTTTGCAGTAACCCTTGCTGGCAACAATGTGTAGGGGAGTCTGCCCACGTGGATCTTGTTTGGAAAGAAGGCAAGGATCCGCGTCGTACACTTTGATGAATTCCTCTAGGTCCCCCCGACCAGCAGCCTTTACAGAGGTTTATATAATATCAGGAAAATACAATACATTTCCAAAATGCAAACTTACAAATGTGGATGTAATTATCAAATCAGACTGTGTTTGCCCGGAAGTATATAATTAATACTCCTCCCAGTGTTATACCTTTTTTAATTTTGAAAAAGAAGTGATGCCAGAATTAGGTAAAGACACAGAACATAAAATGTGCACGCAGCTAACGCGACCTCGAAGTAGAGATTGTTAATGTTATGAAACTGCGCATTAATAAAACATTTTTTGCATGTTATTCCTGCAGTCCGGAAGTGACAGTTTACAAGGCTTATTGAATCTGCTTTTTTCAGTAAACTTTTGTATACTTTGCCAAGCAACGCCAGCTGATGGGAAGTCCAGTCGTATCTCAAACATGAACACTGTGCTGTAGACCTGTTTGGAGTTTACCAGTGTATTGTAACAGCCCTGTATCAGAGAGATACAAAAAAGCGTCGCCAAGCTCCCAGAGTAGACGATTCATCGCTGGAATCGAATCATCGCTAACACATAGCAGTTGCTGCTATAATTAAATGTTGTAATCGAAAACTAGGAAAAGGTCTTTCAGACATTGAAGCAATTAAACCAGTTGGCAGAGAGGAATCTGATACGTGCCATTCAGAGGCAATCCTTTTGTGACACTGCTCAGCTTGCTTAAAAATAATTCCATGAAAAAAAGTTGGATCCCTTCACAGATGATGAAAAGCTGTCAATGGTGGGAGGAAGACTATAAAGGGCACAAGAGTCGTACGGTGTCGCACCCCCTGATACTACCCAAGAGCAGTCATCTTTCACTTCTTATTGCACTTCTTATTGCCTTCATGAAAAGGTGGCTCACCAAGGATGCAACTTGACTATAAACGAAATTAGATCCAAAGGTTTCTGGATCATGGTTGCATCACTCATCCGTGCATCAAGCTGGGTGGTAGTTTAGCAGGTCACAGGATGACCGACCTTCCTGAAGAACGTACAGAACCCTCACCACCCTTCACTTACTGTGGTCTTGACTGTTTTGGACCCTTCATTGTTAAAGAAGGTCACAAGGAAGCCAAACGTTATGGACTCATCTTCACCCGCTTGGCCATGAGAGCCATACACATTGAACTCTTGAATGACAACCACAGATTCCTTCCTAAACAGCCTCAGATGTTTCTGTGCTCTTCATGGCAAAGTTCGGCAAATTAGATGTGATCAAGGATCAAACTTCATTGGTGCCAAGCATGAACTGAAGGAAAGCCTGAACGAACTTGATCAGGAAGCTATCATAACAAAGCTGGTGGAAATGGAATGTGAGTTCAAATTCAATCCACCATGTTCCAGAAATGGGTGGAGTCTGGTAAGGACAAATTCGAAATGTTCGGAATGTCTTAAATGACATTCCTAACCAGTTCGGGTCACAGGTGGATGTCATCCATAAGAACAGTAACGTAACGTATGAAGTCATGGCTATAGTCAACAGCAGGCCCTTGACCCAGGAAAACGGCAGAATGCCCTCTTCCTCTGACGCGCCATGAAGTCTGGTGTCACCATGCCTCCCCCAGGGAAGTTTGCAAGAGAGGATCTGAGAAAAAGATGGAGACGAGTTCAGTATTGAGTGGATCTATTTTGGACAAGATGGAAAGAGTACCTTCACACTCTTCAGAGAAGGAAAACCTTGCAACACCGACAAAGAAATGTAGGTCAAAGTCTCGCTAACTTTCTGCTCTCACATCTGCCAACGAGGTAAGGAACTGTATTTCCTAGGTTTCTAATGTTTTTTATAAGACAATGCCAACTAATCGTTCTATATGGCCACTTTATGTCAAACACCCAGGTACGTGACAATCTGGGTCAGAGAGGGGCGCGCAGCGAGAGAAACTCTCGTGAGAATCTCAAGCCAAGTTTTTTCACAAGTGCGTTATAGGGTACCAAAGATTTTAATTATACGTGAAATATTTACTTTTAAAAAATCCCCCAAACGATGACAATCAATAATTGTTCTTGTCGTTAAAACATCTTTTTCCAATGACGGTTGTTTAGCGTGCCACAAGATCTCGTCACGTGACCGAAAAGATTGCGAACTATTGGTTTAAATTTTACCATGCCAACCTTTGCCCCTTAGGCCTCTAGAAGTGTTGATACTTTCTCAAGCAGGCCTTTTTAAAAAAAAGTATTGTTGTGGTTAATATAGAATTAGTATTTTTGTTTAAATTTAAAATAGTTACTACAGTTAGTAAGTTTTAGGCAGATATTTTGTTTCCTAATTTATTAACTTTACATCGTTAAACCTTAAACTTGATTAATATAATTGCTTTAGACAAAAGTTTATTTGCTGTCTTAGTCTTTTTTCATGGCCTCTTTAAAAATGATGTAATTTTTCCCCCAAGCAAAGCGGTGTAGGCAGGAAATAATACAAATTAATAAACTGAAAATTATTTTCATTATTTAAATTTAAACATCGTGTAAATATTTAAATATTTAGTCTTCTGGTACCCTGTGTACAATTGATCTTATTTTTCATTTATAATTTTAGTTATTAAAAAATAAATAAGTTAAATCAATTAATAGTACTTCCATTGTATTTGGTGAGAGCTTAAGGTTTCCATTGATATTGTAAGCTCTACACAAGAAAGGACCCAAGACAGAAGTTTGTGACAGAGATGGTTTATTTCCGTCACTGTATAGATTTGAAAAGCATCCCAAAGCTGAAGACGTCGCTGGGAGTCTTCTGTGCTGTCTTCCAGAAAAAATCGCACTCCCCTCTCAACCACACACTCATCCTATTCTTAAAACAGTCGTCCATTCGCCCCCATCCCCAACGCTACCTCGCTACCCTTTCTTCCTACTGGCCATTCCTGGGAAAACCCCTTTCCCCCAGCCTTCTGCTCTGACCATTATGCTACCTCCCAGACCCTCTACCCCTTATCGCTAGCTACTCTGCGCGTGGCCTCCCAGCCCTTGCCCGCTGACTGACCGCTCCCCTCATACACTACAGCGGGTGTCAGCCGGCGCCGCTTCCCCTACTTCCCTGTCGACTGTCTACCGCCCTGTCGCTATCTCCCGGTTCTCCCCCCCCCCAGTCTCCCAGTTTCCTGTCGGTGCGGCTAATTACTAAACTAGTTCCTAGGAACTGCCTACGATATCTTATTTTTAAATATTGGTGAAGATCTGTAGGAGCTATGAACGTTTAACGCTCACAAACTCAGTTCGCTAGACTGGGAGTCCAACCAGTGTGTCACAACTTGGGAGATTTCTTTTTGCTCTTGACGGGTCGTCTGCTCTGCTCGCTCTCACGACCACCGTCAAGAGGGTGACATATGCGTAGGTGGAACTATCACTGTAATACTAAAGTTAATTAATCTGATTTATTAATCATATGGCCGAGCCCCCACCACCTACAGTCTCCCATAAAGAACAACAAAAGACCGTAATACAGTGAACACAAAAAAAGAAGAATGTATTGTTGATAGAAACAGCGAGTATTTACAATCAAGACAATATATGATACAACTCGTTTCAACTCTAGGGCTCCCGCAATTTCCTTCTGTTTGAGCTAGGTCTACTATAACATCTAATACCAACCTACATCACCCGCCTCGCCATTAAACATAATGACAAAACCACGTACCTTAATCTCGCCTTTGCATACTAGAAAAAAAAGAATGACCACGTGATACACAACACTCACAGAACACAACACTCGTTCCCGAATGCTTCTTACAGTCCGCACCGCAGTCTGTACGCTGGAGCGCTCCTTCCTTGGATATATTCCAGTAGATATCCTGAAGACCTCTCGAACACCTCCACGTAACAGCAGACTTCGATGCCAACGATCACCCACGCCACAGAGGATATGACGTTTTCCAAAGGCTGACACACAGCCCCTTGAGCTCACCCCAAGAGCTCGGTTACAGGCAGCCTCCTTGTAAGGCTGGACCTTCGCCCCCTGCTTCAGACGGTTGTTTTATCCGCGGTCTTCGGTCTCCATCCTTTACGTTCTGCAGTCCTCTCCCGCCCCGTCAGCGTAGAGGTTTTTCCCACAGCAGAGGAACACGTGTTGCTAGAGTCTCATACACCAGTCTGGAGGTATTCAACCCTCGCAGAGTCCCTTGCGCTATGCAACTGGTCTACTCAAGCCATGTGCTGTCGCTACTAGACTTCCACACGTCTAGCAGAACGAGACGCCTCAATTCTGCAGCTGAATCCTTCAGCCTTCAGCAGACTTGTACCACAAGACACATACGTCTCACCACAGCAGCTCTTCTTCACAGGAGTTCAGGCTAACAATGCCCTCTGTTGCGAGTTTCAGGCGTCTAGTTGCCCTAACCAATCAGGGGGTAGAACAAACTGTTACGGGCGACCCGATTGGCTCGCCAAAACAGCTGGAGAACGCGGTGTAGGGGGGAAGGTAGCCGTCTGAGTGCGAGGTGGGGCGAACCACCCTCCGCAGGCTATAGACCACCATCCGGAACTGCTAGGCTTTTCTGGTAAGACCGCACTCTTGGCTATATAACCAGCCGAGTGCCGAGTGCCGTTTGCCGTTTGCAAAAGTCGTATGCTGAGCGCCAAGTGTCGAACAGCGAGGTCGGATCTACGAGTACAGCCATTAACCGCGACGTGGATAGCGAACCAGTAGTGCATTTCGGACCGGTGTTGTGATGGTGGAGCTGAGAGACGTGGCGTCTGCGGTATTCCTATCCAGCATCGTGAATGTGAGTTTACGTACAGTGTAGGACACGACCGTAGCTCGAAGATAAGTTAGGCACCCGCCTCGCTTAGACGGTAGTAAATCATACGGGTTGATTTATCGGTTTGTTCTTGTGTGATCGTTCGGTCGATCTTATTGGTGTTAAGACGTCGGCGCGACGTCATATTCAGAGAGGTTTAGTCCAGAAAGGATACAGTGTTTCCTTGTGTTTACCGAAGTGAAGTATCGGTACTGTAGTTGATTCATAACCCGGTCAATAACGTGTGTGTGTAGATACGGATAGCGCTGGGATGAACGTATGAGAGTGCGAGTGATTGTTCTACGTATACCAGTAGATGTATAGTGGAGCATCATTCATTGTGTAGTGAAATATTCTGGAGTAACTGTAAATAAATAGAGTAGTGTATTATCGTTGCCTGCTTTTGTTAAGTTGTGCGCGTGACAAGCAAGGGGGTGGGGGCTTGAGCCGGTTAGAAATTGAGGAAATTAGGTAGTGATTGCAGTGTTAGTTTCCCCCTTCTTGACACATTTTTATGTTGTGATAACTCGAGTCGAACGAGCAGAGTAGTAAAACACATAAAGCGCCATACCCCTAGACACGACAGAGAAAAACCGCGACACCCTCACTGTAGATTTGGCTCAAGATGTCCTCTCACAGGATGTTTCTGGGCGTAAGACGTCCTCCCACAGGATGTTTTGGCGTAAGATGCCCTCTCGCAGGATGTTTGGGCAGAAGATAATTCGACTGTCTAAGCCAGTCCTTTTTATTCTCGACATTCGCCCGTAGATTCTTTCATTCACACGCACGTGGTCAACAAGGCGGTTACACGTATCAACCAATCAGGTCAGAGACAGCAGAAGCCACACCCCGTGTCAACTAGTAGAACACGTCCCTAAGTGGACACCTAGAGTGGACACAACTACCCCCTCCCCTTCCTGGTCGTTTACACCCATCGGCTACATCAAAGCCCTTGATCCTCGATACTACGCGTCACTGGATTCCTCCAGCTACGTAATCTTCCCCTGAACAAACTAAAGCACACCTGGCCAGCCTCAGGGCGAGTAACACCTAGCCCCAGCGATCCACGTGATTTCATCGGTCATAGTCGACGCCTTCAACGTTTGGCAGAGTGTTGGAGGAACCAAGTAACCATGTTTATTAGCTTGATAACTGATAAACCCAACTAACAATTAGGCGAAGCTAGGCAATAATCTGTAACATTTTGATAATAAGGAAATGTTCAACACTATCTTACTATCTTATAGGGATGTGTTATTTATTTGACTTTTTTTTTTTTAGTTTGGCTGCGTGAATTGTGAATTCGTTTTATAGGATAATGCAGACCACGGTGGGGACAGTGTGTGTAGGCGGTAAGCCCACAGGAAGAGAAAAGGCGCTCCAAATACAGTATTTGTAATTGGGATATGTGAAAGAAACTTTTGTAATAAATCAGTGAATCAAGCAACAAACCAAGGAAGATATGTACAGAAAAGGTCGCATTCTGCTCTTCTTGATAGTGTCATAATATCGCTGTAATAGAATAGATTCTGTTTTAGATAAGATGAAGCTGTTTTGGGCAGAAAATTTGCTGGCAACGGCTTTAATTAAAAAAAACCACTAGCGTGCAAGTGCAAATTCGATACAGCCAGCGGAGACAAGCCAGGACTTCCCTTCCCACCCCTATCCCTCGACCTTGGCCAGCCAGCTCGACTGTCGCCAATATAAAATTTAAACTGACTCGGTTATTCGAAAAAATTTAGATACTGCCAACAGCAGATAAAGTTTAATGTTGCTAGGTTTAGCTGCGAGAGAATCCATCACAACATATTTAACAATGTGCAGCCCACCCCCGGCGCTTTTCGACGGAATCTTGGTTAGCCTAAATCAGAGTCTTTCTCTTAGATCGACAAATGTGGGTGTTTTTTTTTTTTTTTTTTTAGTTGGAAGTCCGCATTCCTACTTTAGCGTATTGGGAGTTGAATTGGTTCAATTCAAAGTTAAGTCCGCGTCACGGACCTCGTGTAGTGCGTGTATAGAATAGTCTGCATGTACGAGACGGCGGGTTACCCTGCGTTCTACTGACGGGACGGTTATCAGTGCGAGATATGTCGCACGTACAACTACCCCGTATGATAGCAGAATACTGTACCAGGACTGAGTATCTGTCTACAGCAATCACTGCGGTGTCAAGACGGGAGAAGCGAACCTGCTACTACCAGGAACCGAGTCTTCAGACGTATTGTGAGACTGTCCGTGTGGCTCAAGCAGAGGATGGGCACTGGTGGACTGCTCCTATCCTTCGTTCACCGATGGCCGTGCATTAATTAGAAGGATTTACGTGTAATGGACATTCTCCGAAGGGTGTTTGTGGAGGAATAAACGCATTGGATTACGGTGTGTGACTGAAGGGACAAGTGTACATATTCACAAACGGGACGTGGGAAACCGCGAACAGGTTGGAAATTATTTGAAACATTTTTATCAGTTTGACGTGTCGTTTATGTTGGGGAACTACTCGAAGTAGGCCTATCATTTGCATTTATTTGTACGTACTGTTTATTCAATGGTTACTGTTGACCAGTATCACCGTTGTCCCATGAAAGTCTTAGCGGGACAGAGAATGAGTTTGTCTAACCCAGCATCAACATCTTGGTGAGCCTCAACATATCACCCCTAGACACTAGACACATCTAACTCCCCGCATTATCGCAAGCTACCACATTTATGAAGGCTTTTGTTACATTTAATATCAAAAGAAAGGGTAAAGGGAGTAAAATAAGACTCTACAAGTTCTTAGTGTCTTTAATTAACCAAAAGAATGTACTTACCTTCAGCAGACGGTAGGGGCTTTCCTCCAGGCGACATACGTTGGGAACAGCAGTAGTTTCAGGCAAATTTAAGTCATTTTCGTCCCCGACGTACTGTCGTTGCGAGATTGCTCGAACTGCAAACTGACGAACTTTGCTGAGGGCCCCCCAGCCTCTTCTTGCTGACCCTTGTTGTGGTGGAACGGGGTCGGAAAGGACAAGATCTTGACGTCCATCACAGAGAAGCGGACCCTCTCTGCACGCCATGCTGCGTCGTTCCGAGCGCGACATTAGACATCCGACGTGCAGAACTGTCGAGGCACGTTTTCACTGTCAGCTGTGCTGGCCAGTGGACAACACCATTTATCAGCTTTTTTCAGCTGAGTCACGTGCACATGACGTCCACTATGGCAATTCAAGCAACAATGCATCAAGTAAACTCCATACGCCGCTCTAACAGCACGCTCCCACCTCGGCCAGGAACGGTTTTATGACGTGACTGGCGGGTGAGCGTGGAGGTACAGCTAGTTTCTCCCCGAGACATTATGACGTGCTGGCAATCCATTTTAGAGTCAGTAGCTGCTCACTGCTAGCCCACACATGCCCGAAAGTTTTCATATTTGAAAGTATTTCACTTCATTTAGTGCAGTACTGGCATTTCAGACATAGAAATAGTAGATACGAGCAACATACGCAGTACCAAAGCTACACATGCGAGTCCCGTCTATGAGCAGTGTGAGCTGTAGTTCCTTTCCTTACTCGACCTTGAAAGGACAAATATATAGTTTACTCGCTTTAGCCAGTGAAAAGTGATTAGCGAGTAAAGGAACGTCTTGGTGAAAAACAATCGAGAAATATGTCATTTATGAAAACAGTGACTCTGAGATAACAGACGTTTCTGTTTGTCATGTGTGCGGAACTGTCGCCAAAATTAGTAGGTACAAGCAATATGGCCACGCACATCGGACGACACCATCCAATGCTGTTTGATTCTACATGTAAAGACTTGCACAAAAGATTCATTTGTATTTATTTGTTTATTCGGAACACACTTTGACTTCTACTCCCCCTTCCCATTTCTCCCATTTGCGCGTACACACCCACAAACACACACACACACATGTGCACAGCATTAAATATGCGTAGTCGACGACGTTTTGCTCTGAAGATACCCTGGTTTGCCTATACGGTCAGTTCTAGTACTCAGACTGCACAAACTCATATACAGATGCACACGCTTTACCACACTCTCTCGTGCGCGCTCGCGCATGCACGTACATATTGACTAACTATATCAGAGTATTTTACACAATGGCCTGTAATTATCACATTTACCCTATCCTTCCGCGTCATTTGATTTAGTAGGGCTTTATGGAATACCATTTGGCTTATAAGCATGTTATAGCCTTTTCTGGGCTTAGGAAAATCGTGTGGGTGCATGATTGCTTATGTGTGTGCGTGTGTGGGAAACAGGGAGAAACGGGGACAAAGAGGGACAGACTACTTGTTACCATAAACATTCAAATGAAATATCGAGATTGGTCTAGTTTCATTACTTTAAAAGCTGCTACAGAACAGTTTAATATTTACACGCACTTCCATTAAATTGCTGCCTGCCTCTTGTACACACACGAACCCCGATCAGCACGTGCAACCCCCAGACAATCATGTGATAAAGAAGTAAACAGCGCTAGCTAGATCCATTAACATCTGTAATCAATGAAATGGGAAAGTGTAACACCAGACGTGACTCATCTCTCTTATTCCTTTATGGTTCTCATTACCATATCGACGTTATTCCTCGGTGCAGAAATGGTCCATTAGCTTGGGTATTATCTCACCGCAAACAAAGCTTGATCCATTTTCATTTGAATCTTCAATTAGTTCGTTATTGGTTGACAGCCATCTGCTGTTAGCGTCCGTAGAATCTATTTATTTGCTATCGATCAGAAAAGTGTGTTAGGAAAAAGACTTTACTGAAGATGTTACAGATAAAAGGCGTGCCTCTTAAAACAAATACGATTTTGTGAAACTACCAGCTTTTCAAAAAGTCAGATTTTATGGGTTTTCTTCTCTGGGACGAGAGGTTAAAAGAAAGATTCTGACGAACATTCAGATTCTTAAATTGCACAGTCAGCATGTAGCAAACCCCCTCAGGCTTTTAAGTCTTGCTTATTGCTGTCACTGGCTTATATTGAGTTCCACAAGAAAGAGGAAGGGAAGCGAAAGTTGTGTAGAATCTTCTTCTCCAAAGAATACAAGGCTAGATTATTAACTTATTGAATTGTCAGGTTTCAGGTGGTCTGAAAGCGTGTTTAATCATTGTTTGATGTACTGATTCAATGTGCACTCTTGTTGGTCATGTTATTCTTTGAGTCATATTTGTTGCATAAATTGATATACACTGTTTTGAGAGGAAAGCATAGGTAAGAAAAATGGGGTTATACCAAGTTAAGACAAAAAGGACACTAAATGCACAAACCGTATGCTGCGAACAATGATCAACATTTTTGGGCAGTGCTCCTTCAGGACGAACACAGACAAAACAAGCACAAAGGTCACACGTAAGGTCTGTTTGCTTTATTTTTGTTTCAAATCTTCTGCCAGTGGTGAACTGTTCTGAAAACCTAACGAAAGTGTTCAATTTGTTATTTATAAAAATTACAGTGTGTGTGTGTGGAGAGAGAGAGAGAGAAAGAAAGAGAGCAAAAAAATTAATTTTCCATATTGCAGAAAATTTTCGCCTGCCCCTAACCCCATAAAATTGTTAAAATATTTGTACCTACACTTCTATGTATAAATACGCAAAGCCAAAGAAAGGAAATTGACACACGGGCAAGGAGTAGCCAAATTTCATGTAATCGGGTACAATGATAGCAGCAAAAATAAGGTTGACATGAGGTCGCATATGGGCTGTTGAGTGTAGAATCTTGATAATGACATGCCTGGCGCAAAAAGTGTCCCTCCTGGAAGTGGTTTTTGCTGTGCAGCTTGAACAAAAATAGCTAGACCAGAACTTTCTTTGCGAGCAGGGGGCACCACCCACTAGCAACAAAAACCGATGCTATTACGCTCCCAGACAGACCACCTGTCAGAAGCAGAAGAATGCCAGGACTGAACCCTACAGATCGCGAAAGAGGCATCGGACGACTGCAGGCTGGAAACCCCCCAAGCGTCGTCGCACATGCACTGGGTGTGGAAGTTTCCACAGTCTGTTGTTTGGGGGTTCGCTTTCAAGTCACTGGCAGCACTCGGAATACATTCAGAAGCGGACGACTTCGTGTCACGACTGCACGACAGGACAGCTGGAACTATTGCGACCACCCGCGCCAGCCGTTCCTCCCTGCCGCAGAGACGCCCGGGCCACTGTCGGGAGCCACGGAGGTGCCACCAGTTGTCTGAGCAACAGCTGTACTGCCACCATCTTGCACGGTGGTCAACGCTGGCTGCACGACATCGGCACCAGAGAATGCAGTGGCCCCAGCGCCACCTGAGGTGGACATGGCGGCGATGGCCTCTTCTCCGATGAAAGCCGCTTTTGCGTCAGCCACGTCGACGGCAGCTTCAGAGTATGGAGAGGCTGAATGAGAGGTACGTCAGCAACATTCTGCAGCAAGACCGTTGGGGAGGCCCCAGCATTATTTGGGGTGGAGTTGACCTCAGCCGACTAATGGGGGCCGTCGTCTTCCAGAACATCGGCTCTGGAGGAGGGAACGGCGTGACAGCACAAGGCTATGTGGACCAGGTGCTGAGGCCTCACATCGTGCCATACTTCCAGCAGCACGGCGTTTCCTTTCAGCGTGACAATCCCCGCCCACACATGACAAGGCTCACCACGGCCTTCCTGCACCAGAACAATGTTTAGGTGATGTCTTGGCCCTCCATGAACCCAGACCTCAACCCAATCGAGCTCCTATAGGACCATCTGCAGAGAGAGACCTGAAGGTTGTCAAGCCGGGGCCAACAACAGTTCGCCAGCTGGAGCAGGCCCTCAGGCAGATCTGCACAAATATGCCTAAGGTGGTGATGAACCGTCTGGTGCACTCTGTGCCCACCAGGTGCCAGGGCGTTGTTGACGCTAATGAGGGACACACACACTACTGACTTCGGACGTTTGGAACATTCTGAACGCTTTCTCAGCACGGCAGATGAAGACATTGTGCAAAGACACTGTACCGATTTTCTCGACAATTGACCGATTCAGACCCATCTGAATGAAAGGACAAAATTCAAATAAAATCGCCAACTCCCTTAGTTTGCATTTTAAAAAAATTTTCAGTATAATCTGGAACCATTTAAATTTCCTAGCTTTAATGTGCTTTATTTTTTATTTTTTAAAAAGCGAAAACGTGACTAAACGCATGACAGTCTGTAAATCAAATTTTTGGTTTCGATTTTATTGTGGAGAACCGATTACTCTAAAAGCATGATTGGTGTCTAGCAAATTGGATGAGATAATTCATTATCCACAAGCAAAGAATACTGTATTTTATTGTGATTTTTACAATAGTACCCCTACTAGTTCTTCGCTTGCTATCGCCTCATGCATAATCCTTATCTAAATGTTTCCTGATCTCCCATTCCATCCATTGGACAGCCGTAGCGAGAGACCCATGGGAAGTGTGCTGCATCTAAAGAATTGCTCTACTATTGCGTGGGAGACCGCCCGTCACAAACACACACACCGCCGCCACCGCCGCCGCCACCATTACTGACGTCCAGATTGTTTTTCTCCGTTCCCACATCATACAGGTTCTGCCATGTACACCCACAATAAAATCCAAAAATTAGACTCGTTCACACTGTAATGAACAAGGTGATAAAACTGGATGTTCATACAGAAAGAAAGAATCATGGAGATAAGACAAACATAAGGTGTAACGTGGACGATAGCAACAACTAAAGTGATAAGAAATGGCTTATTGTTTCTGGGAGGGTACTAAATATCTGAAGATAGCATGCGCCCATTCATCCCTAATATATACTCATTCGTACTTTTCACACTACTGGCTCCCTGCGTCCTCCGGGAGTTTCACTCTAATGGATACAGAAATCTCCCCTAAGTTCATGCCCACTTTATTATTAATCGATAATCTCTTCCCTTACATCAACCCCTTATTTATTTCCGATATGGCTTCGCCACGTGAGGGTCTAGGGCCCATGGCGGCAGTGTCAAAGTCTTTCTCTCTAGTGACGTATCTACAAGCTAAAGACTATATTTGTAGTATAGTTTTAAAGCTACCTGCAGCCAGACCATATAGATAATTTAAAGGTCCGTTGTTTTAGAGTTTAGATTTGGGATAACCCCAATTAAAGTACACCAGCTCCGCTATTGTGATAATACCTAACCAGCTGGTCTGTCCTCAGCGTAAAGCAGCGATTGAAAACGAGGAGCATGTGTTATTTGATACACTGTGCTGCATACAGCGAAAAGTGCAAAAGTGGATGTACTTAAATTTAGAGCCCCATACAGGTAGGGAATTGATGATGTAACACATGTACTGGCAGATAACACAGAGACAACTGTTAAACAAATTGCACGATATTCAAAAGAAGAAATGTATGACTACCTTAACGATCACTATTCACCTCCGAAATAGAGCTCGCCATTTAACCCAAAGACAAAGCAATGTGGCCTCTTTCTAAAAGAAACAGAACTTAGGGAAAAATTTTCGTCTTCTAGCATCCCAGGGTATGTAGAATCTATGATGTTGTGGTATCAGTCATTTATGGCCCTTGGTGTTTTTTTTTTCACATTAAGAATTGTACCGTACTTACTATGACTATCTGGGGTCTGAAACAATTAACTTGGCAAATAGAAAAAGCTGTGAAACGACAGCATGGAGAAAACACAATGTGCTTGGATGTCCATATTATATGTCACTAGAAGATAGTCTGAAAGAAAAAACCGTATTTCAACATAAATCACCAAAAAAAAAACCCAAACAAACAGTAAGTTCGAATTGTGACTCAAAAACCACATGACGGTAAATCTTTGCGTCATCAGTACGTCATTGAACAAACAGCTCGCGTTGCTTATTGAACACAAAGGAACAATGGGGGTAACTGTGTGATTAAAAAATTAGGAAAAAAACCCCAAGCAATCGTTCAAATAGAAAATTATTTTCTCAGATAATGGAAAAACATTTACCTAATGCTCTCGTGGAACGATGCTGTGGTTCCAGAGGTATTCCAAAAAAACAGAGGGTGAGTAGCAATTAAGCTATAAGAATCACCTCATTAGTATTTCTAGGCATTTAGCACGTATCCCAGGTTGAGTCACTAACAGCAGATTACCGGAAGCTGAGGCGCTACAAGGGTAGAAAGAAAAAATGTTTAGCTGTGCTTCAGCTTCCTGTAATCACTTTCCAATTAAAGCATTGCTTTTGGTGTCCTTGGGTTGTAAGCTTTTGCTGAGTCTTACACTCAACAAACCTTTACAACCTAATGTATCTATAACTTAAACACGTAAAGCCTCGTATCTCAGGTGCATACAGCAACATAGATTTAGCCTCAGCATCAGAAAATTTACAAAAATATTTATATTTAAAGAGAAAGAGGTGGAGTGGGTGAGACTATGTGCATCTCAGGACGGTGTTACTTAGACAAAGTTTACGTGCTGCCACACGTGGGACTGCTGTCACAACACGGGCCTCAGTCCCATCCAGTCACATTATACTGACACCGGGCCAACCAGTCCTAGTACTGTTCCCTATAGTGCCAGGCGTCTGGCAGGGCAGCTACTAGATTGCCAATTTTTAAGTCTTAGGTATGACTCGGCCGGGACGCGAACCACCTTCTTCCCGCCTCGGAAGGGGACGCCTTAACCTCTATATCTCCGAGGCGGTCAGACACAGAGAGAGAATGAAAGGTTAAGGACAGCTGGTCATTGCCAAATCGGACGGTCATATTTATGCGGTATAATAGTTGCACAGAGTCAATGTCGTCGGCGTAAATTCTGATTTGTTGTCTTTTGCAGTTCTCAGATGCCAGCACCATTCTTTGCTCTGCACGCGAAGCTTCTGAAATGTCGCAATCACAATTAAATACTGCAATTTATGGCTGTAATCTTATGAGATAGTTATAATAACCCAGAAAAAATATAGCCCACATTATTGAGGCGTTAAAGATGCTGCGCTAGCCCTGGATAGTCCAACGCGCACGCGTGACGGTGCGGGTGTGGGTGTATGCCTCGCGCGACTGGTAATGCAACGATCACCCTTAGAAACAGGTAGGATGGCTTCTACCTGTAATTGCTTTGAACAGGTAACTTTGAGTCCTTTTTAGACAGCATTATTAATATATGTGCCTCAAATCTGAGTTCGAGAAAGCTGCTTGTTTTTTTATAATCATACTGAACAGTCTAAACTGAGTTATAATGCATTTTATTCAAGTTACAGACAGTAAGACAAGGCCGCAGGTACCATGCATCTTGCCAGGCTTTCCAATGCATGTTGCGAGAGGCTAAATACCTCATTTTCAGATTTTTTATTGTTTTGAATACACTATTTTGGGCTATTCTTTATTCCACGGAGTTCCCATGGAACATGAGGCCTCCGCAACAGACCCCAGCGCACTCGATTCTGGGACCCGTCTGTTGCTCTGGGTTTTTTTAAACCATTGTTGTTTCTACAGGGCAGGGCTGCTGGCCCGAGGCCTAGCCCTCCTCCTTCCTCAGCTGCTCCCATATCTCTCTAAAGAAAAAATATGGTCGTGGCTTATGTTCGTTTTTCTCCAGTGTGAAGATATGTCTTGACAGTAACAAAAAAATTATAAAAAGGGATTTAAAAATGTTTATTCGTTTTTCGTTTTTCGTGGTTTTATAATTTTCATTTTTGTTGTTAATTTTACTTTATTAGTTTTAAGACTTTTTAAAATTTCAATTCTATCATTGATTTTACCATTGTGCTACCTTTTTTATTTGTTATTAAAAGTGAATACTTTATCATTACCTTACTAACACTATATCAGTACTACATTTAGTAAGAAAAGGTTAAAACGCAGTTATTTTATTCCTGGCCTCGCATACGCAGTAGCAGTAGCTGCGGAGCCATCTTGGCTTGTAGGGCGTACGGGTTCTGGAGTGACGTCATCCGCATGCGAATCCGTTATTGAGAGCCTATCCGTGGCTCACCTTCAACTCTCTGAGGTTGATAACAAACAAGACAAAAGATCACCTATCTTATTACAACTCTTCAAACTTTTCCAGAGGAGAAGACAGGCAGTCACTGTTTTATCCCGAATGCAGTTACCAGAAGCGGTTTTTCCAGTTTTGAGTAAAAATACGTGTAAGGTCAGTTGTACTTTATTTTTCCTTAACGCCTTGCTCTTCAGTGTTGGTGTCAATGTGTGTCCGCTTAATGCAACAGAGACGACAAAAACTTTTGCTGTTTATTAAAAGGATC
The DNA here is from genome assembly GCA_004794575.1 of Lanistes nyassanus. NCBI lineage: Eukaryota > Metazoa > Mollusca > Gastropoda > Architaenioglossa > Ampullariidae > Lanistes > Lanistes nyassanus. The sequence goes on along the minus strand of SMGT01013140.1, from coordinate 287,180 downwards.
TAGCCACTAAGCTAATTTGACGAGAGATTTTTTCAACGGAGGGCCAATTTAAGAAAGTGTAAGATTTGGTACTGATGTGGGAAGCCAGAACGATGGATTTCAACAAAAACCCCAAAAAATCTCCTTAATGGGGTCTTTCGAAGAATTATGCATGGATGTCACCCTTGAACTTTGGGAGGTCAGCGAATATCCGGCTGTACCATGATGCCTTTACGGAGCCACAAAGGGCTGTTGTATTATGTAGTCACGGCACCACAGTACAGAAGTCCACAACACCGGGTTTGTAGTACAAATCTTTTGTCTTTGTCTACACACTCGACCATTAGGCCCCCTGCAGTTCAATCACGCAACACTTCCTATCCCGCCATTTCACCGACCTGAACTCCTTCATCGGTGGGTTCCTCTATCTCCGTCTCTTCCGATCTCCCTGTCCTTCTCTGTCCTATGTGTCTGAAGAGTCCCCAAATTCTCTAGTCTCCCCTTTTAATTTCTCCCTAACACAACGCCCTCTACATCATAAGATCTACCCCCCCCCCACGTGCCCCTACCCTTGTAGGCAGCATCATGTGGGTACTCAATTTATGACCTGTTGACAGGCACTAGCTACAATATTTGGGTTTCTCGAGTTCCTGAGTTCACCAACTGGTCATTGCTGATGCAGTCGTTCTTGGGTGTCATCATGCTGTCGCCTAACGTCAGTGACACTTGGGCAGGGAAGGTTGGTTAACCCCCTATCGTACGAGATGCCACATTCTAACGAAACGTTATTTACCTGACCTAACTTCAACAGCTTGATAATCATTGTTGTTTATATGGATTTAAGTACGGCCACTAAATCCTTTCCTAAACTATACTCTAACAATACTCCTCACAACTCTGTTACCTACAAATGTTACCCACAGATAGCACGCATATTGTTATACGGCCTTATTGCCAGCCGACTCTCTTTTGTATGTAACGTGGCTGTACTATATGTCAGCCCTTACTACGAGAAAATCTCGTCGAATCTGTTGTGTACCTCAGCGTACTGTAAAAAAGTTACAAGTACCCAACTCTGTCCTTCCACTGATAGATCAAAAATAAAAAAAAACCCAAGAAGCTGTGGTTAGTGAAAACTCAAAGAGACGAAGGATCCTTTTAGACGAGCAGCGCTGTCAACACTAGAACTTCGAGTGCTTGCTGTGCTACAAGATCCCGATGCAGTCATTTTAATAATTGTATTTACTTCCATTGCCATATCCATCTAGTAATCAGAAGTAATAATATAATTATCTTTCTCTTAAATTTTGGTGAAAACGAACAGACAAGAACCACGTACATCACAGTAATCACAACGAATAGCTAAAAGTCTGAAGTCATTGCTGCACATACGATACATTTTATATATAAGAATGTTGACATTCAATTCCAGCGCTTGTGATAAGATATCAACATTTATCAAGCAATAACAGTAATAACCTCTGCAGGTTCAAGAAAAAAATATGATCTGCTACAATTTGCTAGTTTATTGCCTTCCCCTGATCTAAGTTGCTGAATAACTATATTGAGTGGTGATCAAGGACACACACCTGCCAGTCTGCAGTGTAAGACACTAATTCTAGTAATTACCAAATTTTATACAGTAAAACACCATTATGGAGTAGAAAGGAAAATAAAAATAGACATCTACTTCTTTGTCCGGCCTTAAATTTTAAACAAACGTGCTGTTACATGGCAGCCGTCATCTTAAAAACTTGGTGCGACTTTTAGAAACGGGTATCAAATACTGCATGATGTATGAAAAAATTTATAAGTACCTATACATTGATTGCAGTATACGAGACACGATAGAATTAGCAAAATAGTCAAAACAGGTTTTTCATCACCTACTTAAACTTTTAATTTTCGAAATCAGCATTGCAGTTTAGCATACAATGAGACGAACGTAAACCTACTCTTACATGTTCATTTTTATTTGTAACTACCACTCAGACTTCCAATCAGAGTGACGCAGTTTTTGGTACTCGGCTACCAAAACGGCGGCGACTGACAAAACGGCGAGCTTGAGTAAGGCCGTTTTGGCACTAGTATATCAAAACGGCGGGCTTGAGTCAGACCGTTTTGGCGCTGGTATACCAAAACGGCGGGCCACGAGGGCCACAGCCATAGGCGTATCCTCACGGCCTGACACAAGTGACACAGAAGATGCATTGAATATCCCTTTTGACGACGTCGCCGCGTACAAACGAAGATTTTCGATGCTCTTAACGACTGACTTCGGTAGCTATTTTAAAATGAGCGCCTTCAGATTTTTGCTTCAGACCTGAGGCTTGTCTCATAGTACCTCATTCTGAGAGTGTGCACGAATAGATGGATCGCTTTAAGAAGAGGTATTAATTAAGGTATAGGATGCCCATATGTGTGTATGAATATGGAGCTTTTTTTTGCAATGTTAATTTGTCACTCGATAATTTTTACTCACATAAGCTACAGCGTATATACTATAAAATTCAACCTTACCGCCATACTTTTGCTAACCCTTCATTCTTGTGTGCAGAAGTATGGTGTTAAAATAACCGGAGACAAGGGACAAACTGCGAACGAAGCAGAGGTGTTGGCATTCAGGTGTATCCTTGGAGAAGGTGCATATAGCAAAGTAAGTCTACAGATAAAACATGCATGCGTAAGTGTGTGTATGTATAGAATTTATTGATCTTAAAAAAGAGAAATGAGTATTTTATGTTATCGGCGATATTGAATAACTGCATGAAGTACCAGCATATAACATCATCCTGAAGGTACTTTTTGCGACATCCCCAACGAACATGCATAAAAGAAACGTCACAAAGTTTGGGATCAAAGCAATCCATTTACCTTAAAGGTAAACTTAATGTGACCAGGTCGCTAATAGCAGCCAACATGAGGACAAAACATGGGGCATTCCCAGCCAAACCGAGACTAATTTTTGAGTTTCTACGTGGCGTATAGCTGGTCTAAATCTCTCTCTATATCTCTTTGTTTTCTATCGATTTCTCCGAGATGTAGCGACCAGTTTCTTTAATTTTAAGAGCAACAAAATTAGTAATTCTTTTCTCTTAAGGATTTCTGTTTGCCAGAGAGGACACTTTTAAATATTTATCGTTATGTATAGTATAGTGCTGGTGTCGGTTCAGGTATGGCTTTCACAAATACTTGGCGGATCACATGATATGGTGGCAGTAAAGAAGATTGTTCGGAATAATCATTCTGACGCCTTGGCGTACACGGAGATCCAAGCGCTTCGTGTCTTGACGGGGTTTCCATTCACCGTTCAGCTTCACAGCAGCTACAGGACTCCGGTTCGTCTCTAAAACTGCATCTTGCTCTCTTCAGAGGGTTGACCTCTGGGTTGTGAGTCCATGCATGTCTGTGTATGTGAAAGCAAGCGAGCATGCATGTGTGTACGTGTATACACGTGCCTGTATTACTGTTTGTGCATACATCCGTGGATTCAACATTATGCATGTCTGTGCATGTTTGAAAGAGAGATCCTGGCATTAATGGTTTGGTGTGACAAGAATTACGTACCGTCCTTTCATTGCTACGCCACAGAATTAGACCTGACATGCGGTATACCTTCTCAAACTGTCCCCCCTCCAACCCCCCCCCCCAAAAAAAAATAAGTAGTAGGTAGCAGTGGATATCACCCGCCTATTCCAATTTTCTCATCTGTTCATTGTTTTTGGACAATATCTTCCACTACTTCGGAAGACCTAATCCACAGAGAAACATGCACATTAAAGGGTCTGAGTTGTTCGGAGTTTTTTATTTGTGGTGGGAGATATTCTTTTTGCCCTCAAAGAAACGAAAAGGAATCATTGAAGAGTATAGCGAATAATACGACGCGCTCTCTCTCCCTCTCCTCTCTCTGTCACTCCAGCACACACCAACTCACTTATCCACACGAATAAACACTCACTATCACATACTGTATACACTAATGTGAACACGTGCACGTGTACTGGCATAGACAGACACTCCACTCATGCACGCAAAAATGGAAACAAACCATGCCAGTTTCTGGAATTTACTTTTATAAGCACTGGAGAAATTCTGTCCGCAGATGCCATTTAGACTTTTGCGTTGAATAATGTTTGATGTTGTAGAAAGAGGGAGACAAGGGGATTGAAGAAAGGCTACGAAGAACACAGTAAGAAATGTAGAAATAATTAATGGTGGGTGTTAGTCTGGTTGTGATCAAGAACTAACCTGCTGGTAGACATTGTGCTGTCAAAGTAGACTGATCTCGGAGACAGGTTGGACGTTGAAATAATGTGTGTGTGTGTGTGTGAGAGCTAGCGCACGCGTGTGCGCTGTCACGTGCAAAAGGGAGACAGACAATTCTGAGAGACAAATGGAGACAGACGCCAGAAGTAAGTACAGACAGAGAAGGAAGGAGGGAGAGAGAGTGTGTGTGTGTTTGGGGAAGGAAAGAGAAAGAAGCTGGAAAGAGGTGATGAGCAAAAACATATACGATGGATACATCTCGACGTACATGTACAACCAGATGGTGGTTTCAGACAGTATACCCCCTTGCACCTAGAGCTGGCGGTAGGTAATCCTGTACAGTTGGTCGGTGAGCGGGCGGGGAGGCGAGCACACGGGTGACTAGGTAGGTGAGAGTGATGGATATGTGAGTTAATGAATAAGTGGACATAAACAGGCTACCATATGGGGAAAGGAATGAATTTAGTACATAATTGTGTATGACTTAGTATGTATGAAGGTATTCCTTAACACAGGTGATGAGACCTGATTGATTATTACTTTATCTCAGATAACAGGGAAAACAATTACATACTTGAAAACAGAAAGTTTTGCGTTAACTGACACAAGGATTCTTGCGTGAAATACATGTACATGGCGCTAAAGGCACATTCATAACTATCATAGACATTTACCCATAAGACGAAAGTGAAGAATATCAGACTGAACGTGACATGAAGTGACACTGACCCGGAACTTGTATGCAGAAACACCTTGCTGTGGTGCTGAGGCTCGCCGGACGTGGTACGCTACATAACACAGTGGAGGGCATGAAAACATTTTCAGAGCTTGTTTCCCGGTACGTTGGAGCTAAACTTTTAGATGCACAACTTCTTGTGAAGTTAAGCATGCTTCTCGAGCTGTCCCAATGTATTGACATAAATATCTGACGCTCATACGTATATTTACAGGTGTAACATTTGCTAAATGAAAATAAGCAAAAGCCTTTGGCTGCTTCCACATATCGGTGCTAAAACCCCACAACAATTCCTGTTTATGCCCAATAGGAAACAAAATATTAAACGTTTTGAAAATGTTTTGAAACGCTTATTACATGTGTTGGCCAAAACTTTGAATACAAAGCGGACTAACTTTCTTGTGCACTGTAGTTGGTGACGTCTTTATTAGCCGAGAATACATATTTAGTGAATCATATTGTGTCGCGCCCTCACTCGCCCTTCTTCCACTCTCTAGGCGAACAAGGAGGGGGGAGGAGGATACGTGCTCGGCTTTCATACGACTCGGCACAACACGATATACACGAGACAAGAGCCCGCTAACAACGATTACTGCTCTCTCATTCACACTGCGCCTTAATTAACTGCACACTCTACTTTCTCTATCAAATCACATGAATTCCTCCTCGTGCGTGTCTAGACTAGTTACTTCTATCTCTTTGTATGAATCCGCTGCTCACAATTAACTACTACAAGTTATAAATTATCAATTCAGTCCTGCTGATGCTTCATGTAAACAAATCTTTTATCACACATGCCGTTAAACATGGTTCGTCCATATCTATTATTCCCTCATCACTGCTCATCAGTCACAGTGACTCATCAAGGTAGCATCACAATGTCTTACTTGGTTATTACAGCTTTTCAGACACAGCACTGGCCCGTTACATACTGGCATTTTGACCAGTGAAAGACACGAATAGCGAACAAATAGTTTAAACTGACTGAATGACGGCTGCCGGATTGGTTGTTAAAATGTTTTTAACTCTGTCAACTGTTTCGCATTGCCTTCGGTCCTCACTGTGTCAGTTTTTATGAACTAAGTCCACACTTCAGAGTTTAGGTTTGTTATCCAGATTACTGTAGACATGGCAATAAATAAATGGTTCAATAAATAAAATAAATAAATAAAATGTTTTCTTGCCAGCTTTTTGCATTTTTCGAGAATTACTAGGTCAGTAATCAGTGTTTAATATCTTGAACAATTACTTTTCTTTCCTTTTGTCTTTAAACTACCTGGCACTAATTTTCTAATTGGAGTATTTTAAGTTTAAATAACAGACATTATCAGAATGTGTTTCTAATTATGCTTTATTATAGAGTGTTCATCAGGCAAAGCTTTGAATGCTCTGCAGATGAAGAATACATTATATTTCAATCTGCTTGATGTTTGCGTCAGATTTTATGCTGCTGAAATAGCGGAAGCCCTGTTCTTTCTACACGAACATGGAATCATTCATAGGTATGTGGCTTACTTTTATGTTTTAGCAAAAGTGTTCACATCAGATGAAATGATGTTCACCATACGATATTAATGCAAAGAATGTTGAATAGTAGTTCACCATGCAGTAAGGAAAAGAAGAGGCTATACGTTGACAATCAACTTGTAAATGAAGTCCGTCAGCTATCGTCTGCGGTGAAAATGGGAATTAGAAATAGATTTAGTATCTCTGTTTTAGCTCGTCACTACTTTCGAAGGCTGTGTTCTAGTCCCCATAATGAGTCATATATTAAGCTGGCCTGAAACTACACCCTCTAGTTCCCATAAGAAGTTGAGTAAAAGGCTGGCTTTACGCTATAAGAGAGAAAATGTGTTGTTGCAGAGACTTGAACCTGAGCAATGTGCTTCTTACAGAGGAGGGTCACATTCAGTTGTGTGATTTCGGTCTAAGTTATCTCGGAGACATCGATGAACGGGGTGTTCAAACCTGGGACACTGACAAGGCCCCCCAGTTTTCTGCACCGGAGGTTCGAACTTTAAAGGAAATGTTTGCGATTTTTTTTCTTTTTCTTTGGAACTGAACCTTTCAACTATCACAATAACACAAGTTAGAGCAGAACTTTATATTTACTGGAAAACTGATTTTATCAATAATACTTTTGCAAATCGTTGCACAGTAAAATGAGAGAATGGGAATGAACATATTTCCATACCCTCCACTTCCCCCTACCCAACACACTCCACACTCCATATGTTTTCCATATACCACTGTTTCTGCAAACATTTCTATTTATGTGACTTTTGCCAGTCTGTCAGTTTCTAAGTATGTGTATTTGTTATAAAGCTTCTATGTTCGGAGGAGGGGGGATAAGAGAACGACCGAGTGAGAAGGCATACCTTGATGGTTCAATCTCTGGATGAAAGAAAGAAATCCTACGTGACTGGGTGGGACTGAAGCGTGTGTTGCGACAGCAGTCCCACGTGTGGCGGCATATAACCAAATTGTCGAAGAAACATTGTCCTGATGTGAACCTAGTTTGCAGCGGGACGTTAAGCAGCAAACACAACATGACAAAAACAAAGCCAAACCTAAGTTAACAGTACTATTAACATGGGGAGTTGATATTGTAAACATAGATGTGATGAGTCTTTGGCAATCTTACTAGCCTTTGACAGAATGTGGAAATCCATGCTGTGAAACCTAATGAAAAGTATCCTAATATTCTCCCTCCTCTATTTAAAAAAAAGAGCGTGGGTACTGACAGCCACTCTTTCCGATCTTCGTTGTTTGCAGGGAATTGCAGCTGAAAAAAGTTGTTTATATTGTTCGCCAAAGAAAAGTTTTTTACGCTCAAAATATTGCATAAATCGCCACTGATGCAAATTTTTTCTGGTATTTCTGTATCCAGTTACCGAGCAGGTTTCGGCCCCGCTTTTTTTTTTGGGGGGGGGGTACTTCTTTTATTCATTTTCTGGCTGGAATGCACATGGTTTGCGAGACGCATTCATCAACTAGCTAGTAAAGCTACACGTTCCTTAAACGGGTTGTGGAAACTTGTGAAGAAGTTCAAGGCTGTGTTGCGCTAAATGGGATGAAAGGTGGTCTGCACATGCAGGCCGGGAACTCGCGTGGGGAAAAAAACATTTGCAGCTGGGAACCCGCACATGAAAAATAATTTCGTGCTTAGTGTGCACTTTCCTAAGCACATGGCCAGATAAAGAGTGACTCCCCTTCTTGCTCCTTGATCGAACACTCGAGTAACGCTTCATGGGTTTCAAGATTTATGAATCAATAAGACATGCCGTTATAATGTACCACTTCCACCAGTCTCATCCAGATAGTGCGCGTCCCAAAGTTTATATGTTGAACATAAACTGTTGCAGGTGGTGGCCGGCTTACCATGCATCCTATTCCATAGTCTAGTGGCTATCTTATAGGACCTCTTCTCTCTCTCTACTGTCTACCCTATTAATGACACAGACGGAAGCCTGGACTTCTACTATTTTCTGATTTTGCCTGGCCTCTAAAGGCAGTGGCTTCTTCCAGAGTAAAGCTCCGTTGTACAGCTGCAGCGGAGGCGCGCGTAGAAGATAGCCCTGTGCCTCATCCTCCACTGTGCCCCTCCGTCTTCTGCCTGGTAACTCCTGCCTTGGGCCTTCGTGGTCAAAACTTTCTATGTCCCATGGCCAAGCAACCATAGCCCTATGGGCTGGGCGTAAGCCCGAGCAAGCTTCTTCCGTCTGTATCCTTCTCTCTCTTGATCTGATCTTTTTCCCAATCTCCTCTCCTCTCTCAAGTCCCCCTTTTTATTTCTTCCTACTCCAGCACCCTCTACATCACATGGTCTATTCTTGTAAACAGCATCACGAGTTTCCAAGGCCAGCGACCGGACATTACTAATGCATTCGTGATCAGTTGTCGCCATGCTGTCCCTGACTCTTGGACCTGGGAGGTGGGTTGACTACCCCCTTCCCCAGTACGTATTGTTCTCTGGGAGAGCACGACATTTACTTCCTTGAACTAAGCGAACTACCTTCTAGTTTAAACTGAGTGAACCCACTGGTTTAATCTAAGTAAATAATACTGGTCTTACACGCCCAACTATCAATTTCGTTACAATAAGACAGTATATGAGTATGGTGACGTCCGTGTGTGTCCGTGCGCTTCTGTGCGCGTCCATGCGTGCATGTGTGTGTGTGTGTTCGTGCATCCGTGCGTGCTTTCGTCCATGCGTGTTCACGTGTGTAGCTCATATCAGGAGACTTCTTCGACAAGACAGTCGACTGGTGGTCATATGGCGTTATTCTCTACCGAATGATATGCGGCCAGGTAGGTATGCTTTTCATCATTCTACTACTCCTATTGGTCTACATGAAATGAATGGCAGCTCACATCAGACTTCCTAATTTACGAAAGACTGATTGATAGACAGAAAAAGATTGATACATTATTAAATTAACGAGTGACCGAATGAAGAATGGACAAACAGAAGGACAGACGGGAAGAAGGGAATGTTGTTTCATTGTGGGATCTGCTCGTGAATGTGACCCGAGGTGCATTGTCCCTTGGGAGTGCTTGAAGATTCATATCTATCTTTTCCTACTCAAAAGAGCTCAGTCTCTGACCACAAGAAAGGTTGAATGGGAGTTATGGATACTTCTGTGTATAAGAAGACAGATATGAGCGTTCATACAACTAGTTGAGATGGCAAGTTAAAAGGCACACGACACTGACTGGTAACTTGGTGTCGAGCAAGATATGGGGAGCGTTGACTTTTGAGGCTGCTTCCAAACTTTCTGGCTTGTGCTGGCTTAGCTTTTTACGAGACCTAGAGTTTTGAATACAAGAGGGCTACTCCCTCTCCGCTCCCAAGCACAAGAGGTGGCATGGTTCAGTTAGAACTGCAAGCCCGCCGTTTGTCACTCAAAACACACACACACACACACACACACACATATATATATATAGTCATAAACCTCTCCATGATATTTGAGACAAATCCCTTACTGGTGATTCTCCCCATTCTTTCTCTCTCTCTCTCTCTCTCTCCTCAGGGGTGGCCCGTAGCGCAGATGCAACATCTGCTTGTCGCCGATACAGCGGGTACAGGTTCAGATCCCGCCTCAAGCAGATGTACTTTCTATGCATGTACCACTTGTTTACATGCTTCATCACCCTATCCTATTCTACCTACGTCACGAGACGTTCCTTTTTGCTGACGCGAAGTTAAACAACCAACATCTCTCCATCTCTATTACACTGGTTGGATGCCAGTTGCATGACCACTAGCCAACTTGATCAGTCGGCTGGACAACTGCCACAAGACAGCTCTCGACCCTTTTCACTAGACAGCTGATGTGGCTCACGAGAAGATGCTCAGGCTGTTTTGTCCGTGATCATCACCTCGTCTTTGTTACCATTATAGTTGTCGCTGGCATCGTCCCCATCAACATCGGCACCGTACACAGTTGCCACCAACCGCAGATGGGCGCGGGGAGGGAGAGGGAAGGTCCACTCGTGCGTGTTTGTCGCGCGCAAACGAGAGAGAGCTAGAGAGAGAGAGAGAACTCGCGCGTCCTCATAAAGAAACAATAACGTATCAGTAGCAGAGATCCTTTTTCAAACTTTTATATCAGAAATTAATAAAACGGAAAGTATCATGATATGATCTTAAACACCTGATTTTAAAAAGTCTGAGTAATTTATATATATATATAGTCTGAGTAATTTGTAAGTATATTGCTTGGTACTTTATTGAGAAAGAAGCTTTCTTGTTCATGCACGCACCCACGCAACGCACTCACACAGCACAAATAGGCACACACACTAACTGAAAGCATGTACACCCTTCTACGCAGTCATCCCCGAACAATAAATCTATCATAGCTAATTTGAAGTAACTAAAGTTCCACTGAAAATAAACAAAGGCCAAGTCCACAACAATTAGAGTCAGAGTATTGCAAAAAGACAACGCCTGTTTGCCTGTCGGCTTATCTCCATTTGCTGTGTGTATTCCCATGTATATAAAGTATACTGACTTTTTCTCCACGTCACGTTACTGAGGATGGGTTTACTTTATTGGATTTTCTTTTTAACTAGTATCCATTTCCAGCGAACGAAGGCAAGGAGTCCAATAATCCAGAAGAAAGCATTTACAAATCGGAAGTCTATCCTTCACGCATCTCACCTCAAGCGAGAAAGTTTCTTGCAAAGGTAAATAATCTAGAATATTTAAGAGTAGCTTGATTTGTGATGGGAAACTGGTTTGGTTTTTTTGTTGGTGATTTCGAAATCTGTGCTTAAATTAGAACATAACTCGCAGAAACCCATTGTCGCACCTTGAGGATACATAGGGAGAAAAAGTTGGTGTTAATTGGCAGTACCTCGAAGTTAATATTTCGCATTTAAACTAAAGTACAAATCTTTGCTAGAATTGTTGAGGGATTTTGTGATCCGTCATATGCCTAGTTAAGTGATCGGCGTATTTTCACTGTTCTGCTGGTGTGAATACCAGGACGGGGAGGTTGTAGTAGTGGCGAGAATTAGTGTTTGACGTTTGAGTTTTGAACTGAAGTAGGAGTCTGAATTTTCTGATTGTTCTTGAGGTAACTGTGTGAAACCACGAGGATTTATTGTGAACTAGTTTGAGAGTGAAATTTTTCTGGTTGTTTGATCTTGAAGTGAAACGGTAAAGGTACTAAGTTACGTCCCGTGCTCCTGGATGATAATAGTGGTGGGTCCTATTTATGTTACCCAGTGTTGAGTTTTGTCTGAGTGACAGGAGAATGAAAGAACACAAACACGTGCTCCCACTAGGTCGTCTGACATGGACGGGGGTGGGGGTCGTGACAGTGTAGGCAACGCACATTTCTGGTTACAGATCGATTGAGGGCTTTGGTTTGCGGTCAGTCTGTTCCTTCCTCAGTTTGTGCATAAAACATGCTATTTGAACGTGCTTTCGCTGGAGTCTAGTTTTTTTTCTGGGGTGGGCGTAAGTGTTCCAGTTTAAGCACAGCGCAGTACGTGCACAAAAGAGAAATGTAGGCCTACATTGTCACCGATCTGGTGAGAAAGGTGTTGACATTTTCGGTTTCATTGATTTGGTTTTATTTACTCTTAGGGTTTGTGCATGTGACTGTTGCCCCATCTTCATTATTGATATAAGTGTTCTGTCATTAAAAACTTGTGACTGAGCTGAGCTGGGATCTGGCCATTTAATTTTATCAAATGCCAAAGTTAACCGTTGAAACCAGTAGAATTTGACCTAATAAATAAGTTTACACTCCTTGCTCACTAAAATAGTTAACCATGCTTGGAAGAAACCCGAAAGCTCCATTACATTCCATAGCAGAAAACGACCCGAAAGTTCCATTACATTCCATAGCATAAAACGACTTAATGTTAAATAATTTTCCTTTTTTTGTATTTAGACACACTTTCTTTTAATAAAATGGCTCCTGATCGACTTTATCCATTACGCCTCATATGTGTACGTGTGTTTACGTACATGCATATGTAGATCTACATGTGTGTATCACAAAGCTTCAGTCTGCAACATGTCAGCATCTGTCTACATCAAGCATAAGCCTTCGTCATGATCTTTCATCAGCTGTTTAAGACACATCGATACTTTTTTGGATCATCCTCACTCCCTTAATCTAGTTCTATAAAACTGCTAGGTGAAAGCACTTTCCATCCCCGCCACCCCCCCCCCAAAAAAAAATTACTAATACATGTATTCTAAAAGCCTACCTTAGACGCCTTAATTATAACCTTTCAGTAGCTGCCTAAGTTTGCATTAAATGTGTAAGGAAATTGTATTTGTAGATGTCAAGTACAGACACTGTATGTTGTTGAAGCGCTTGACCAGAAACCCAGAAACTGTCTTTTGGGGAAGAATTGTCCTTTCTGTGGAGAAGAATAACTGTTCAAAGCTGCGTTGAAAATCGAGATTTTCTCTAAGAAAAAGCATTTCTCAACTGTAAACTTAAAGGGACATCACTCTGTGCAACATAATCCTGTGGTTTAGGAGGTATAAGTCTATTGTCCTGCTGGCTTTGTGCAGCTTCTTGCAAAGAAAGCCCACCTGCGGATTGGCAGAGGGGAAAACGAGAGACGGGACATAACCAATGCAGCTTTTTTCAAAAAGGTTGACTGGAATCTAAATGGCCAACAAGCAGTTCCTCCCCCATTCACTTCTGCTACTGCTGTCAGCATACACGCACAGAGACCTTCCTTGGTATCAGCTTTGAATGCACTCAGACGGAAGTCTGCCAACACGTGATAGCAATAATTAACTGCATAATTACACTGTAATTTATGTGCTGCCGAATTGCATAAACTGCGTATTTTATACTTGTCAATAAGCGTGCATTGTATGATGGTTGACCATGTACACAGACACTGAGACAGATTCCTGTCTGCTTTATTGCGTATCATCGCCTTCCAAATAAACTTTTTTTTTTAAATTGGAGGTTATCTTTTGTGTAATGGCTTGCTGCTATGAGTTGCATTGTGCTGGTGCTAATGACTGAATAAAGTGTTCATCATTCCCATTGAAGCACACAGGTGTGTATGTAATTATTTTTGGATGTTAGCCTGATTTTTAAAAAAAACTTACAATAAACTGTGCTTTGTAGGGATCCACTGAACAGCAAGGGAATGGAAGATTTCTCTATGCTTTAAGAGTAAAAAAAAAATGTTGAGCCAAAACGAGTCATGACTAATCATGATGTGCACTTGCAGATTCCTGCTTGGTAAACGCCTTCAGCTCTGAAATTCTTCCATTGTGCGCCAAAAATTGCTGTTTTTAGTCTTCCTCGCTTCTCACGTCACTGCTTTTTTGGTGGGCATTCGATGGACATTCGACATATGTGCCCCACAGCCAATTCCATCATCGTTTATACAGAATAGTGTCCATGTTTTCCAGTTTGATGTTTTCATATAGACTTGTGCTTGTTACAGAAAACTAAAAGTCCAAATATGGAAACTTTATGGCATTATTCTGGTAGGAAAAGTCTTCTTTGAAATTTTCATTTTAAATGATATGCGAATGAAGTAACACTTTTTCCACATTTGTCTAGCGCGTCTGGCTTTGTAATGGCTAATGGCCCTGTTTTAACGTCCCGATTGAGATATGTGGTAGCATATTCATGGAATTATTAGTGGGAGCAGCAGTCGAAAGTTCTCGAAGGCTGCTCGGGACCTTTGCACAAATTTAACCCATTCTTGTCAGGTTTTTTTTTCTGGGGGGGGGGGCGGTGTCTGCAGAAAGGGAATGTAAACTATAACACCATCAGCGTAAGTGCACATTCTCCAACACCACAGAGCAGCCTCGTCTTTCCTTCTGGGGTCTGTTTTCTGCACGAGATGCCTACATGGCTGTCTGCTAATAATCATGACGTCACGTGATCTCACTCGGAGTTTGAGCTTTTCCACACACAAAAAATTTATTCGTTTTTTTTTTGTAAAATAATGAATGAGTGTTATTTTATTCACTTATTGGCATCGATAAACGAAATTTTTGTCTTTAATCCCAGTAAGCTTTAAAACAAATGGGGCATTTTGCAGACAACTGCCTACACTTATAAACTTTAAATGGAAATGCTATATGTTTATAAATTTTCAAGAGATACAATACAAAATTTTTGCGCAAAAATATTGATTCAAGTGAACATTTGCAATCCAGACCATCAAAAATATTTTTTCATGTGATAATTCCAAGATAAAACAATCTTAAATCTCCTTAGTGGTCCTGTCACCCTTAGAGAAAATAAGCTTTTGTAGAACACACTGACCTGTATATGTACAGAAAAGGTATAACAAGTAACAAATATTTGACACAAGTGTGTGGGTGTGTGGCATATCTTTGTTTTGTTTTGATCTTTTGTGTGATTGGCAGAGCATCGAAATTTTGGTACCATATATTAACGTAACTTTGACAGAAATCCACAGGATTTTGCAGACAACTGCCTACACTTAGAAACTTTAAATGGAAATGCTATATGTTTATAAATTTTCAAGAGATACAATACAAAATTTTTGCGCAAAAATATTGATTCAAGTGAACATTTGCAATCCAGACCATCAAAAATATTTTTTCATGTGATAATTCCAAGATAAAACAATCTTAAATCTCCTTAGTGGTCCTGTCACCCTTAGAGAAAATAAGCTTTTGTAGAACACACTGACCTGTATATGTACAGAAAAGGTATAACAAGTAACAAATATTTGACACAAGTGTGTGGGTGTGTGGCATATCTTTGTTTTGTTTTGATCTTTTGTGTACCATATATTAACGTAACTTTGACAGAAATCCACAGGATTGAGATTCGTACCTTTTGAAATACCTGTTGATCATTCCTCACTCTGTCCTGTTATTGTTTTAGGATTGTATTTTTCCACATCTTGTTTCCACGTCTCTCCTGTTGTTTCCACAAAACATGGGCAACATGCAGCAATTAAGACAGCATTATCTGCTGTATAAGTTCCTTCTCGAAGAATTAAAGCACTGCAGTCTACACCAAAATATCTCCCTAATTCTCTATCACCCCTAATCTTCGAGAGCATGTGCGTGCACACACACACTTGCGCATGAGTTACCACTGGGAGAATTTCTTTTGCTCGACAGGTCGTCTCCTGTGCTCGCTCACACGACCCCCATCAAAAGGGTGACATATACATAGGTGGAAATATCACTGTATTACTAAAACTACTTAATATGACTTCTCAGTCATATGGCCAAGCCCCCACCACCTACAGTCTCCCATGAAGAACCACAAAACACTGTAATACAGCGAACACACAAAAATGTATTGTTGATATAAACAGCGAGTATTTACAACCAAGACCATATCTGATACAACTCGTTAAACTCTAGGCGTCCCGCAATTTCTTTCTGTCCTGGCTAGGTCAGCAATACCATGTAATACCACCCTACATCACCCACCTCACAATTAAACACAACAATAAACCACATACCTTAATCCCTTCTTTGCATATGAGAAAAGAATGATCACGATGCACAACACAATCACATAACACAACACTCGTTCCTGAATGCTTCATGCAGTCCGTCCTTGGATATGTTCACCAGTAGATATCCTGAAGACCTCTTGAACACTTCCATGTAACAGCAGACCTCAGTGCTGACGTTGACACACACAACCGAAGATATGGTGTTTTCTCAAGGCTTGCGCACAGCCCTTCGAGCTCACTCCTAGAGCTCGGTTGCAGGCAGCCTCCTTTTTAAGGCTGGATATTCGCCCTGTGCTTCAGACGGTTGTCTGTCCACGGTCTTCAATCTCCCTCCTTCACGTTCTGCAGTTATCCCCTCGCCCGGTTAGCGTGGAGGTTTCCCATGCTGTGATTTATGTCAGAGTAAAAAAGTGTGTTTAGTATCTACCAACTGAAGTAATAGTGTGTAGCACAGAAGTAAACAATAACCACTGTTGGTTTTTAAAACTTTTTATTGCACAGTTTGAATATTTTATCACAAAGCAGATGCACAAAGG
>SMGT01013140.1:239689-264810 GCA_004794575.1 Lanistes nyassanus | reverse complement strand
CCCCCCCCCCCCCCCCCGCCCAACCCCATCACCTACTCTTCTGCAGCTCCCGGTTCCTAGGTCCACAGTGATATCACAAGCCGGACAGTCAGCTAAGTGCAACGCTGGCAGCATACCCTCATGTTGACTATCTTCACTTTGTTAGAGGGTGTTGCTGCAGCACTAACTGTGACATTCATCCATCCTTCGATCATTCCCACATCGTACTTCACCATCGTTATAGTTTCTTTCCTTCACTTGTTCTTGTTTAATAAATGCTTACAATTTGGCTGTCCTTTTGTTTGAAAAAGGAGTAACCTGGTAAAAGTAACCTGGACTACTCAATATATTTTTATTTCATCTCTATTCTTCTCTCTGCCCATCACCAACACCAGGTCAGTCTATCCAGAACTTTAATAAAAACATTACATTAAGAACGCACAGTTGGGAAGGTAAGTCATCCATCATCATGATTTTAAAAGCCCATACATACATGCAGATGGCAATCAAAGGATTTTTTAAACCGACAGCTCGATCCAATGGAATTAAGATTAAAACCAATTTAGTAAAGTCTTTTGTACTGTATTGTGAGTGAAAAAGCAGTCGCTGAAATTTAAAAGAAAACTTACAAAGCAAGACAGCAGGATGGCTTTTTTATGATACATATTCTTGGAAGCTACGACCATATCCCCACAACCACCTGCACCTAATGCACACACCTAAAGAAGCAAGAAAAATTTTAAGGATATTACCTCATCTCCATTTTCATCCTTTATTATCTGCTGGGCTGTCATGGTCATTGACTTGGCAATTGCTCGGATTAGAGACTGCAAAATAGATAGCAAAAGAATAATCATCTGTGAATTCATCGCCCCTTTTCAAAATCAATATTACTGCAATGTGGGAGAAACTATAGATACTACAGACTCCACTTATCTATGGGAGGCACCATAAATGCTTTCTGTGCCTAGATCTAGACTCTCATGTCCTCACCTCTGGTCCGACAGCCAACAGAAAACCAAGCTCCTATTAATGAACATCAACCAGGGCTTAACACAGCTGGCTTCCCAACTGCCCGGGGTGTGACGTGGCGGGCCGTACCTTAACTTATTGGACTCGACTTCTCAGAATTACTGGACAAACTTTTATGGTGATCCCGTAAAATGTAGACTTAATTGAGCAATCGTCACCAAAACCCTTTACTGCAACAGGTCAATGGTTTCTACACCAGAGGGTGACGATGCTATGAAATAATGCGAGTAACTAGAGAAATCTACCGAGGGAAAAGATTCTCATATTCTGACATGTCGCTCAGTCTCATGCAGGCAAAACACCACTAGCTCAAGAGCCCCCACCCTCGTAAAACACATAACTGCAGCGAACTGTTATTCAACATATATTTCAAATACTAACTGGCTCGACAACATCAAATATATCTACAGATTATTTACAAGAATCACCTTGCTCGTGTCTGGCGTAAGACGCTGCGTGATTACGTCATACCACGTGGTATCAGACAAAAAAGATAATCAAACTCCAGAGGGGGAATCAAACTGCAAAACGGCCTATGATCCCGCTCTATACGCAAATACAGTAAGTGACCGACAACAGAGCTCCTACTTTTGTCACTACTGAAACCACAACTTCTGCGATACACAGCTCTAAAGCTGTCAATAAGTGACCAACAACAGAGCACCTACTCTTGTCACTACTGAAACAACTGCTTGACCGCAATACACCGATACACTAAGTGACCGACAACAGAGCACCTACTCTGGTCACTAACGAAACTCCTGCTTTACTGCAATACACAGCTCTAAAGCTATTCAACGACCAACTATGAAGCTAAGACACTTCCACGAACCGCACTTCACTCTATACCCTATTAGCGTACTTGCCCGGCAACTAGCTTATGATGTCTCCTGTCTGCGGCAGGATAAAACCACCTATCTTAAATAAACACGAGTCCCAGACTCTAAGATAATCTATGGCAAGAGCAGTCCTACAAGGCACAACAACAGACACTTACTACTTTGTCTAGTAGTCGGCAGAATACACCCCAGGTACCTGCGTGATGCTGGAGTCCTTTACTCTTTTTCACATCTTTGGCTAAGTTGGCGAGGGCAGAGGTCCGTGGGTTTACACATGTCCACTTCTTGTGGTCCTCCTACATTAATTCTCTCTACATGTCCTGTACTCTCTGTGGGTGTGCGTATCTAATCGCGTTTTTACCTCCTTAAGTAGTAGGCGTTCTGATGCATTAACCTTGAGTAAACCGGTTCTGGTCAGACTAGGTGGAGCAGGGTAGCTGCCATGACCAATGGCGTATCACTCACCTACCTAAGCGTGCAGAAAAGGGGAGGAGCTAGCTGGCTAAGCTAAGAGTGACAGGTGTTATCCTAGGAGTGACATGTGACACGGGGCAACACAAACACTTGGTCGGGCAAACACAAATTTCATCTAGTTGCCCAACTGGGCAAAGGAAAATTTTTGTGACTGTGCTTATTGCACTGACTCACAGCTTGTGCCTATTGGTGGAACGCCTCACAGTATCTATGGTTGGTACAGCGATGTATCAGACAACGCCCTAAATATTAACCTAAAAGTTAAGGCTGAGTGAAGAGAACCTACTTTTAACATTGTTTCTTCTGCTTGAACACTCGTAAGTCAAAGAAACATGCATGCAGTTAAACTGCGTTCTTTTGATGGGAACTTTGAGTAGTTTCTATAAAGATTAATCTTATGATTTTGGATCTAATTTCTGCTGCCGCCTGGTGTTCTGGTAGCAGCCCACTCTCATCTTATATAACTCCATAAGAAAGTGCGGTGGATCGGGGTTGGGAGGGGGGAGGGGCCTGGATAGGGCTGCTGGTAGAGATGCGGACTAGCGCGGGGATTTTGCTGGTTCAAATCCAGCAGTGGTCGAAGATTATTTTCCTGCGACCCAGCCTGCGCGCCACACATCAACTGCAGCTGTCTTTCGTTTTTGTTTTTTTTTCGTCATTTTTGTGTCGTCCTGAGGAAGGTGTAGTGCCCCAAAACATATAGATTGTCTTTGTCCTGTTCTAGCTTGGTTCCCTTCCCTTATTTTTAATCTGGATTTTCCTCCAAGCAGCAGTCAGTTGTTTTTCTTTTTATTTCCTGGAGTTATAAACATTGCGCAGACTTCATTTAGCCTATCCTCCAAATATTAGACTGCCTCTGTCTGGTGGTTCTTTCAATGCACAGCTTAGTAATAGGACTCCATTACCCCCACCCACATAGTGCGAAATCACCGTGAGGTGGAAGCATTGTCTATCTAAAATTACCTACCTTCAAGGCGACGAAAGATTGCCAGAGACCATGCACCATTGCGTTAGTGTGGAATTTCATTCAGCTCAGACAATTCTGACTAATGGTTTAACATTCATATATTTGCCAATGCATAAATATTCAAGCACAATGTTCTTTCACACAACCCTCTCCATGTGCACTTTTGGCATTCTTTTTTTTTAGTCACTACAGGCAAATAATCATATGGTGTGTGTGTTTTTTTTAAACAGGAGAAACATTGGCTTTGAACAAAGACCCTAAAGATACACATGAAGCAGTAAAATAAAACAGGAATATTGTTTGAAATTGTCCACTGCCAGCCTCCCATAGCTTGATAAACACAAATGAAAACAGTGGATTAAATACAAATGATTTATTTTTATCACAAGGCCATATTTTCTGCACAATTTAAAGGAATTCTTACACACAAAATAAAAACTCCAGAACAAACATTGCTTTAAAGAACATTTAACCGTAAAAGCAAGTTGAATTGGTGGATATTGATGTGAGTCTTTTTGAATATAAATTTTGAATTCCAACAGTACTACTTTCATACAATCCACATTTTAATTTTGGTCAACAATGGTACAAAGACCCTGCCATGTTATAGCATTCTCAGGAATGAAAATAAAATATTGGTGCTGCAGTCTGTTCTGGTGATATCAGTTCCCTGGGTGTGTGCAGTACATTTGGCTGTTTCAATGAACAGACCAAGTCAAGGAATGCAGACAGAAGACATACAAGCTTTTTTTGGCATTCCAAACCAATCAAACTCTAAAGATGGATACACACACTCCAACAAAAGTAGATGGAAAATTTGAAGAATGCCAGATTGCCTCGATCGTCATGTGAAAGACTACGCATAGAGCAAATCACACCTGGTATGTTAGGGACATTTCACATCCGATTGTTTTTAAGGCATTTACGAAAATGTAATATACAGTAAATGGAAACAAGTGCAAGTGTGTGCACTTGCCACAATGCACTAATGGTCTTGCTCAGTATCATTACTTTCTATGTGTTGAAACTCTTCATCTGTGTATTCTGGCTCACAATTGTAGGGTGCAGCTCACAGATCCATAGAGGCAGTCATCCCACAATGTCACTAACAAGTGTTTTTGACAAGTGTGAGGATTCCGCTTTGAGCATTATCCACTGCATACTAGAGCAGTGTTTCCCCTGCCCAGTCATTGAGATCACTCATCAAGGCAACATGGTGGCTCGCATGTACAGCTGCTATGTGGTACTAAAAGCTGGGTTGTAAGTGAACAATTTTGGAACTTAAATTTGGGGTTGAAAAGATATAAACAATCAATATCCATCAGTTACACTTGCTTTCATGGTTAAGTTTTCTTTTAATACAGAAATAGTTTTCTGGACAATCCACTCTGAGCAAATATCATGGCTGGAACATTGTGATTTGAATCTAGCACGATTTGTAAGTGCATTTTGAATAAATTCTTGCAGACAATTAATGCAGAGTGCTTTGTCCCATTTACAACCAACTAAAAATATTTGGCATGTAAACTTACCTCTGGTTTCACATCAATTTTAACACGAAGGAGACATCTTTTTCTGGTCATGTCAAATGTGACACTGACGACACCTTTGACCTTAAGCAGCAATCGCATGCACAAGTCACGGTCTGCCTGAATAAGAAGGAGCAAATTTAAATTTCCATCAACATATGTTGTCACATTAGAATACACAAAGGGATACCAAAAATGTTTGATATTTAAGATGAATTGAACTTTTGCCAAATTTGCTCCTAACAGGACCACTCCCATGTTAAGGGGTTTAACGTTTTGTACCTCGGAGATACAGTACAGCCTGTTGCAGACTACTGCACAGTATGCCAGGTCTGCCATTGCGTGCATCATTAGAGGGCTCTGACTGTACTCCTATGCTGAATGCTTAAGGCCTATATACACCAGAGTGCGTTGTGTTCAAAATACTTTGTCCTAACCCTAGCTTCAATGTTGTTTTCATGGCTTTTTGTTTCAAATCTGACTGTATTGGGCTTGGTGATCAGTCCTGAGTTTTCAGTATCCTCACAGGAACACCAGCTTGTTTAGCAAGACATTTGACTGACCATGGGAGAAGACATGCTGCATGGTAATTGGTCACAGCTCATATGGCTTCTTCATTTTACTATATCTTATTGTCTGCCTTTATCTTGTAACCTGTGATTACCCTCAGAAATTTAAAGTTGTTAGTTTTGTTTTCTGCTGTTACCAGGGAAACTGAGCGAAGTTACATGACAAGGATAAAGTCAACATTTCGAGGCACTACCCATTCATCAGGACAGAACACACAACACAGACAAACAACTAGAAAAGGCATTTATCTATATCGATTCCTGCACTACTCAACCTAAATAGCTGACCCTTCTGTTCCCCCTCCCCTATCATTTTCTGCCACTCTGTAACACTCTCCAAACTCATCTATTAATTTTAAGTTGTCCTCTTTTCGCTCATATAGCCCATGTCGAACTGATTTATGCTACCAATTCATCTTATGGACTATGACTTGGACTTTTTTTCATGATATACATGTCAACCTTTTTCAGTTCGCTTTGGATCTTACAGAAAATGTGAGTCTACCTAATTTTCTGGCACCAAACCTTTGTAAAAGCAATAAATGTGGTAATAAAGATGCATTAGCACTGCACAGCAGCATCATATCACTTTGGCCTTTGACTGAGCTCTGCTGATGGCTTGATATGAAAACACTTTCTGGGCTTCAAACAGACAGGCTCAAAAAGAAAGGAAATTCACTGGGGAAAATACGATCAGCCAATAACATTTCAGAGATATCTTCAAAAGTTTTGTACCTAAGTGTAAATTTCAGGTACATTATGCATCATATACTTATAAAAGTGCATTTTGGTATTATATCTACCATTTAAACTTTTATATAGACCTTGACCTATGACTGAGCATGTCTGCGCATGACTGCTTGTGGTTGCGCATGGCTCAAGGCTGCTTGTGGCTGCGCAGTTTTTGTAGGACCATCTTCCAGTGCCGGTTTCTGGTATAAAGGTTTTTCCGCATTACAAATACAGAGTTGCAAAGTATTTTTTTTAAAACGCTGTCCATTTTTCTGAGCGGTTTTTGTAGACCCGGTGAACAGAAAAAAAATGCACATTTACTGCTTTAATGCATCTGAACTGTACAACAAACTGGATAGTTGACATGTATGTCATGGTGTTTTACATGTTTAGCGTATAAAGCTAATTTAATAAAAGTCAGAAAGGTAATGTCAATGGTAAAAAGTTACCAAGACAAGAAAAATGAAAACAAGTATACAGCTAACAGAAATTAACACAACTGCTGTGGAAATCCCTGGTAAACATAACAACACATGCAAATCAGATTTAAAAAAAGGTATCTTCATCAGTTCTTCAGATTTTTACATCAAAAAGTCTAAATTATTTCAGGTGCTATCTTGTTTGAATTTAAAAGCCCTTACCTGATCAAACACTCCACGCAGCTGCAAAACAACTGACTTAGTGCCTCGAGCATTGGATGTCTGAACTATCTTCTGGCAAAAAGCTTTCCTACAACATGGATGTATGGTGTGGAATTATATTCATGCCAAGTTGGCCTCTAAGGACATCTCGTGGCATGATTAGTAGTGATACAGTCTAAACTAAGATTGACAGACATAGAAATGAGAAAACCGAACATAACTACAGTTAGACATGCTAAACTTGGGTGCAATGAAAGACAATTTTATTAGTATAAATTATCCAACAGGCATTTTAATTTTTCTAAAAAGTCAAAATAACAACAAAGGAACTAATCCAAGCTATACAAAACACTGACAAAGATGATTTACGTTTCGGGGCACTGCCCCTTCCTCAGGACAGCACAAAGACAAAAAACACAAAAAACAAAAACAAAAAAAACAGGCAGTGTGCAAAGAAATGACGGGGACAGGAAAGGCTGGAAGTGAAAGGTGGTGGGCAGGGGGTCATGCATGCAGCCAAGGAAGTGTGGACAATCACAGGGTGGGTAGGGAGGAGAAAGGGGTGGAGAGGAAGAGTGTGCATATGTTAGTTGCCGAGAGCACTAGTTGTATAAAGGAAGGAAAGAGCAGTGTAAAAATGTGAGGCGGAGAGAGTGAAAGAGAGAGACAGAAACAAGGGCGATGGGGCAGTGAGAAAAAGGGGGGAAAAGGGAGCGTCAGTGTTTAAGGTTTAGTCCTGTGGGCACCATAGTGCCAAAGTGGGAAATGAAGCAGGACTCCATACTCTTGCAGTCAATGCAGTCACCCTTCATTAGCCAGACAACACAGACTCTCATGTGTCTTTTTTTCTTTACTTTGACTTTATTTCCATGACATTTTTTCTCTCGAGTGCTTTTGTGAATGTCCACCAGAAAACGCAACCATCGTGCAAATCTTTCTCTAACGTGTCGCCACTTTTGTGTGAAGGTTGGCATGGATCACACGCAGAACTATTTTGTTGCTGATGTCATCTGCTGGAAGTTTTCTCAGCTGATTTGGTTTTGCCATCCATTTTTGTACCAAGAGTCTTTTCACTTTTTGTTCTGCTTTTCTCTTTTTGCGAACTGATGATCGTGGCAGAAGTGACCAAAAAAATAATAAGCTTGGACAGGTCACATACTGCTGCTAGGTTTAGGGGTACACTTACAGATCTCCAGAAATAATGAAAGCTGAAGGGAGAAAAAAAAAAAGGGGGGTGGGGCAAAACAGCCTACCAGCCACAGGCCAGGTGCTCACCCCCAGCACACAAAGTCACATCCGAAGGGGTTTCTGTAGCATCATGTAATGGTAATCTTTTATCCATTTGCATACATTTACATGCATGCAACCACACACATGCCAATAAACTCCCTTTGTCTCTAAGATTGGGTCCTGGAGGTGAAATGGTGCCAGGGTGGTGGTGAGGTGGTGTTTCACGCTTTGCAGTCAATGGTATTGTCTATTTTCCCATGATATGCCTGCTTTTCACCCAGAAACAATGCTGCCCCCTCCTCCGTTCACATGGTAGAAAAATACTAATATTTCATGTCAGTAATAGCAAAAATTATGATGCAATTTGTTACCTTGAAAAAGGAATGTTGCTGGTATCTCTGAGAGGGGGGTCTGTCAGAGTCTCCACTTCTGTAAGTAGGTGTAACAATCTCTCTGCCAGAGCTTTTACACTAATCTCACAGTCACACCTAGGAACAAATACAACAAGCCACACTACAGTGGTCAAGATTCACGAAAGCAGGCCAAAAATGTCAGATTGCTTTTAAAACTCATTGCATATTCAGCAAATGTCATCTAGACAAAAATTATGCTACTAAGTTACTGCACAGTCTCTATAAGCTGTAAAAGCTCTTCATTCCTCTTTTCTTCTGCTGAACTACTATATATCTTTTTGGATAGGTTGTCATAAAACATTTTTTTCTACTTTATGGTACACTGTACAATTGCAAGTGCTTCATGCTGCACTAAGGATGGAGAAATAGGGTGGTCTGGTGGCTCAAACCCTATAGAGGTCTTGCCGAGCCACTAAAAATCATAAATCACGAGTCCGGTGGGCCACTGATTTTTATTTTCGGGGGTGTGGAGGTGAGGGTGGGATGGAGGGTGAGGGAACCAACTGCTGAAGTCAAATAAAAGAAAGGAGAAAACAACCTAGGCAAGTGGAAATTTCAGTGGGCTAGTGAATTTCCAAAGTTAATAGACAATCAGGTAAGTGAACATTTTTAAAGTTCCTAATTCCTGTACACACAAGAAGCTAGCTTGCTTCTGGTAAGAAGTGGATAAGTTAAGACTGAAAAGTTTTTTGTTAAGCTCTATCATGTCTTGTCATCTGCTATCCATATGGATGCAGGGCAAAAGATCAAATCATGTTAGGCATCATTGGCACATTTTCAAAATGGCTGCATAGGACACTATTGAGGGATGAAACTACTTATTTGAAAAATGCTGATTTTCTCTACAGTTTTTCTCCCCCTTTAGTCAAATATAACGGGGTGATTCTAATGGGAGGAAATGGCCATACAGGAGTAACCATAGGTTCGAGTGATATTTCTGCAGAAAATGTGAAAGCACTTTCTCTAAAGACATAAAGAGCCTGGTCTATTTTCCCCCAGCTGTTTTGAGAGACTGCCAAGCCCTGTAAAGCTCAAAGACAGCTTAGTACACCTTCTCTTTCCCAGAGAAAAGGCAAACTAAAAAGAATCAATGGTTATATATATATTACTACAGTCGGTGACCAGGCGGATGATTTTGGAGGGAGAGATGAGACAGCAATAAAATACAATGCCTCTGCACCATGCATGCCCCTACAGGCCACTTGGCCCACTTACTGAAGAGAAGGAATACAATGCACACAGGTAATGTTCCACATACAGCTGAGCTCAGACGTCTGCTGCTGGCGGCTGATATCTGGACATGACCAAAGTTCACGTCACAACAAACAGGACTAAATGTCACTTGTCAGGAAAATCATAGAGCAGACACAGAAGCACACTGTGCCAACCAAAAGGCTTTCTCCTGGATTTTGACACGAAGGCAAATGCCTGCAAAGTGGGTAAACAGCCACCACGCGACTTTATACAGTTGTTGGGTTTTTTTGTACAGCAAGAGCAGTTGGGGTGACTGAACACTAGCACATAAAGGAAAAGATTGACATACTAAAGCCAGGTAGCTGATAGTATACCAGGGAGAGTGACCCCATCTGGGGTCAAGAAGTGAGTGCTCTTGTGGTTCGGTGATGTTCTCATTAGCAGTTACTATGGGATTAATGCCTTATGCTCTGAAGTGGGTAGAAACGAAACTCATAATAGTCATGGTATCTGGTAAAAGGGAAAGAAGAAAAATGTGTATAAATCATCTGTACAGAATAAGTTTCTGCAGCATTTCTGGTGCATGGGTTTAGATAAATGCTTGGAATTTCATGATAGGCATGAATATGTGACACCACCCATCAATTCAGTAAGCTCTTTGTTTTCATCTTTTAAATCCTTGGAAAACACCTTATCCACTCAGTTGCTTGATCGAAGCCATATGAGACAGTTTGAAGACTTCCACACTAAAGATAAATGTCTATATAGGTTTATAACAGCAGGCCAGATTGAACTCATACTGGCTTTTTTTTTTACAGTGAGGATGCAACTGAACCTATGCCCTTATCACACTTTGTTCATATCAATATTGAAGTAAAGAGACAAGAAAACAGGTGACTGCAGCTTGGGGTAATAAAGGTACAACAAAAAAGAACTGAGCCAACTGGGAATTATCTTTACGCTTTCTCATGCACTATCTGCCCCACTCTGCTCTACATCGGTAAGACGGAACACACCCTGAACAACAGCTTCAAGGAACATCTTGCTGACACAAGACACTAGAGAAACACCCCGGTTGCAAGACACTTCAACATTCCACCACACTCTAGACAACATGAAAATCTGTGCATTCTTGCATATTTCAGGAGACTCATTTATCTCCCCTTTTTGGCACCATGACTCAACATGAAACATTGACTTCTCCTCCACCCACCTTTTTTCTTCTCCCCTTCCTCTTTCACTTTCTCCACTGCAGTGATCCCCACACCCTTTTTCCCTTGCCCTCTCCCCGACCATTCCTCTCTATTGGCTGTAGTACTCCTTGCCACTGATTCCTTTAGCAAGTTTTTCCCCTCCGGTCTGCATTTCTTCCCCACACTCTCTCCGTGTCCATCGACCGTGAATGACCGCCACCCTTGCATTGTCAGGTAAGTAATTTTTATCTTTTGTCTGTTTGTGCCATCCTGAAGAAGAGGCTATGTCCTGAAATGTCAACTTTTTGTCTAACTCCCGCTTGGCTCAGTTCTTTTTGCTGTACCATTTTAATATTCTTGTCTGCCCTCAGGAAATCAATAATCAGGAAACTAATTTTCTTGCAAGTCATTTCAAGTATACTCCCCCCTCCCCCATTCTTTGACTGTCAATTGTAGAAACCCTCCACTTCCAGACCTTGCTCCCAAAAGAGCAGCCCAGTTTAACAACTCAGCAAGTACTTTTGTTCTTGTCTATTTAGCAATCTGTTTAAAATTCAAAAACAATCTTTAGAATTTCATGATACCATCTGCTTACTGCAAAATCCTCACTCCCTCCACAAACAGTGCCAAACATAACTTACAAAACAAATGAGCAGAATTTACATCAATAAGTTTAAGTTTCTTATTGTAGGACAATAACCTTCTGCACTCCTTTAGTCTGATAAACTTCAATATATTCATACCCTGGTTCTGAATCATTTCTCATGACTAAATTTTAAAGACAGATGCCTTCAACAAAAACTTCTTAAAGCAACTTTCAGCCATGCACCCCTTCCTCCATCCGACACACACACAAGCCCTGGTATCATATCAGTGTAGTTGCTTAAAAGTTGTCACCATCAACTGACATGTAGTAGGCATTAACAGGGTGAAACTGCACAGGCGGGGACACAGTTAAGGTAGGGTACATGTGAAAGCCAGGAACATTTTCTCAGGGGATTAAAAAAAGGAAAGAATTAATTACTGGGTTGTTGACATAACGATGTTGTACTTTTTATATAAAATTCACCTGACCACCTACAACCAACAAATCTACTTTTTTATCTGGTGACCTCATTATTATGCTCTTAAGCTGTTCAACAAGGGAAGTAAATGTTTCGGTCAGAATTATGCCAAAGTTAAAGTGATGAGTAAGCAAGTTATAAAATAATGAAGGTAATAATGCAGTATTATTTTTCCAGCACCTATGACTGAATCATTTAGCTGAGGGAGACAAGATAGGTTTTTTTCTGGGGGGAACGTGGGGAGGGGACTGGTGAAATTAATCAAATAAAATTATAAAAAATGTTAACGTTTAGCCTGACATTGATTTTTTTGTTTTAGTCTCTCATCCTTCAGCCAGGTAATATGAATCTGCAAAGACCTATAAAGCGATAAAAAAAAGTCTTATCTCAAAAGACCTTTTGAGAAGTGCCTCCAGCTGTTCTTTCAAGCCAATGTACATATTCATCTGTGGACGAGACTCCACATCATCTGCTACTAACAACAGCACCTGAAACATCCAAAGTCTATAAATGATTTTTAATACATTCTTATAAATAAAAATCCCTCAAACAAATAATGAAAATGGTCAGCATCATGCACCATGCTTCAAAATGTTCAATACAGAGCACAGCAGACTCTATTCATCATGCCCTGAACTTCAATGGGGATAACCAGCAACACAAAACTACAAAACATTTCCGATGCTGTTCAGCCACGCCACTCTTGTGAATATCTTAGTGATGCCTTAGTACCTATCACAAATTTCAGGGTCAAATGCTGCCAAAATCACATTGCAGGCTGAATACCAGTTAGTGTGGTGTTTAGGGACTGCATATGGATGTCATTTCCGCACTGTTTAATTACTTCTCTCTAATTTGTAATTATTTATCTATTTTCCATTTCTTCTGTAACATTATTTGATCTCCAGGTTAAAAAAAACATCCTGTATTCTTGAAACTGGTAAAATGGAGTAATTTGTCTACTTCTTAGTGCCACTAAAAGTTAACCCTGAAAAATTAGGTATGCACATTATCTTTCCATATCTTCAAAAGTCACAAAAGAATTTGGACCAAACAAAACATTATAAGACAGCAAAGTCAACATCTCAGGCAGTTACCCTTCTTTGGGACAAAACATACAAAACAAACAGGTAAACAGAGAATATTAACAATAAAACAAATAGGAGGAGGGTAAGGCAGCAATCAGAAAGAAATAGGCAGAATAAGAAAGCTGTCAAGCAGGAAATGGGTGGTATAAAAAAGCCAGAGACTGGTCAAGACACTTTGCTGCTGTCTTGCAAGCATGACTTAACAGAACACTGATTACCTGATTGCTCTCAAATCTTCTCTAGCCTGATAATCATGCCCATACTTACCTTACTCGTGCAATGTACTTGTTTAAATTAGAAGTTTAAAAACAAACTTTATGGTACAGATTTGTTTAAATTAGATGCTTAAAATCTACATCTCTCAAAGGAGACTAACCCAAATCGACTTAAAATTTCGCACACACACTTATTTATTCCACCTTTCAACCATATTTTTAATAATATATTCATCTTATTCTAACATTTTTTTCTGAAGGAAATGTTCATTTTACCCCACTCACCTCCAATGCTAAAGTCACCACTGATGGTTCCGGATTTGACAAGACCAATATGAGCCCACCCATGCAAGTAGAATCCTATGACAGAATGTAAGAATGAATGATATACCTTATAGTATGACAGTATTACAAAGGAGTGATAAAAAGACAATTATATGCTACACTTCTGGCAACTGCAGCAAACTCAAAATGCTAAAGAGTCAACAAATTTACATATACAAGCACAGTATAAAATTTACACATATGAACAGTATGAAATTCACACATATGAACACAGTATGTTTCTCCCACTCCCACTAAAAGTCCACCTATATATTTAGTGCTGGTTTCACAAACTTGAATTTTCAAAGGAAATAATAAAACAGGGAATGACTCTCTCTCACTCTCATGAGTGTGTGCACACACACACACACACTTGGCATCATCACAAATGAGGAGACTTTCTTATTCTATTACTCAATGTCATGAACCAGGTAATGACAGATTAGTGTGAAGTACACTTAAAGCAATTTCTCAGTAGTCAGTCAGCGCCTGTCGACCATGTGCGGTGGGTAAGTTGCGTGCGTGCTCATGTGAGCCGAACTCAGGGTGAGCTGACTAAGATTGGATTATTTTGATTTGTGCAAGAGATACTGATCCCCTAGAGGACAGTGGGGGCTGTTTTCCTGACCGAGGGTACGTCCGAGTCCCTGTTTGTTTGGTCAGTGGTCTGAAGTTGTGAATTCCTGGATACAGGTTTTGAGTCCTTGCTGCCACCTGTGAGCCAGCGGACTCGTGGATTTACCAGCTGCCACTCAGCCATATTTTCCTGTGGGCCTTTGGTTTAGACGTTTTGGATACCTGCTGCCGAGACAGTCGTGTTATCCAGTGAGGAGAACCCAATTGCTGAGACAGTTGGTGAATCAACAAGGGGTTTTGTTTCCTGGTCATTTTTGTAGGTTAGCAGTATTTTTGGTTGGTTATGTTTTCCTATAGGCTTTTTCTGTTTATGTAGAAAGCCCCAGTTTCCCATTTTGATGCCGGGACTGTAGAGTTTTGAATCGCCCTGTGAAGTGGCTGGACTCCATTCTGCCCCATTCCAGTGTAGTGACAGGATTGCTGCACAAGGGTGGAAAAGTCCTGCACCTAAGGTTACCTACTTGGAGCTGGGTTGAAGTGGTCTGTGCCCACTGCCGTTTTACAGAAAGGTATACGTTGGTACCAGTGTTGAGTGGGTTGTAAACAGAAATCATCGGACTGTTTAAAAACAAAAGGACTCTTTTTCGCCGTTAGTATTAAATATTGGATGCCCGTTGTATTAACAGTGAGTAGTTATGTGATACAGTATAAAGACATTTCTTTTATATAGTGTTTTCATTGTTGATTTTGAGTTTAGACTGTATCCATCTTAGATTATTGAGATATATTCTGGTGTCATGTGATTCTGTTATGAAACCATGATACTAGACGAGCCATGTTTTGCAGATTAGAAAAATTATGTTGATGTGAAATGGACGTTTTGCAGCAGCTGAATTAGAAGCACATTTACCCGGTGGTGGTGTTGATGCAAGCTCAGTGATGTTGCCCAACTCGACCTGTATGTTTATGTAAGAAATGTCTAGGGTTAGAATATGTCTGCATAACCTTGTGAAGTCTATACATAGCTGTAATGTAGAGTGACTGGTGAGAGATATTTTGAATTGTGTGTACGTGTGTTTGTTGTAAAAAAAGTGGGCGTCTTTGTGATGGTCCCTTTTCCTAATTCTTGGGCTGAATCAGCTTAGCCAATCGCAGAATACCTAACATCGAGCTTCTGGACTACCAGCTGGAAGCAGGGGTAGGCTTCACTTCGCACAGTCACTTGGAAGGAGGAAATTGAGAACGTTTGGTATTTGCATAATACTAGCTGATGTGGTCTGGTACTGAGCGAGCATGGATGCACGCATGCAGGTGTGCGCATCCGCGTGCACACACACACACACAGACATATGGGCCCACAAAATGTTATTACTGTACAGAGGGATTACCAGTCGTGAACAGACAGAATAAAATAGTTATTCAAGATACAGTTTAAACAAGCGTGATTTGAAAACTTGTTTGAAAGACTGGATGTTTGCCACTTCTGGCATCATCTCTGGATGTTAAAACAGAACAGCAAGAATTAAAACTCATTCACCAACATAACTGATATTGCAACATTATGTAATGACACCAACGTTATTTAAGAAGTTGATATATTCAACATGATGCAGCAGTCCTGGCCTAAAGTCTTGGTTGTCTTGATAGATTATATAATTGCCAGGGAAATAAAAAATTTCAGGCCTTCCGGTGAAGTATTTTGATGAAAGCAAAAGATTTTGTTAATCACAATGCCACAGCTGTTCAAAAAGATGAAAGGAAGCAACATGGAAAACACTGTTGAAGGACTGGAATGTGTTGGCAGGCCTTGCTGCCCATGTCAGCGTTGGAACAAAGTCTACAGATTTGGGGTCATTCCCTGCAGTTCCTGTGTGATGGATGCAGCCATTGCGGAGACAGTTTTGGCCATCATTCTCACAAGAACTTTATGAAATTGGGCAGAAATTCCCAGAACACAATGGAATTTTCCAGACAGCATGACAATCAGGCATATCTAGAAATAGTAGAAACTAGAATACACTGGTAAATTTCAGCAAATACATGTAGCTATGTTACAATAATAAATAACAAATGAGGACAGAGCGCTTAAATTATCGAAAGATAACTCCAACAAAGATACTGGCAGCGCTCACACATAGCCGTATGCAGACGCCTGTGCTCAAGGGAGCTTACCGTACTTTGTTCTTTATTAATGATAATTTGCACCTTGAGGATTCCATGTATTTGTCTTATGTTGTGTTCGTCGTTGAATCCTAGTTGTCAACACACGCTTAGTGAGCGGGCTGACTTCATTAACATGGATTCTCTGTATGCACATGTTGTGCACCGAGGGTTAGCTGTGTGAAGAATAGCACCGTTATAAAGAAAGGGATGGCAGATCTTTTTTAGAGGATCTGCCAGGTTCCTTTCTTTCGGCCCTCTCTTTGCTACGTGTTTGGGTACGGTAAGCTCCCTTGAGCACAGGCGTCTGCATACGGCTATGTGTGAGCGCTGCCAGTATCTTTGTTGGAGTTAGGTTACAATAGCAATTCTGCAATAAGACTGAAGTTTAAACAACCTAGCAGAAATTGCCAGAAGATGAAAGAAAACAATGTTATTATTCTTTTAAACAAAGCACATAGAAAAAAGCATTAGGTGTGCATAGGCAATTTTTAAAGCATTTTCATCGCTGTCATTTTCCAAGGAGAAACAAGTGGCAACAAAAATGGGGTGGATATATTGTTACTAACATCTGCAGGGCTCTCGAATAAAGCTGGCAAGTTTTGGTAGGAGGCATAGCAGAAAATGCAACATGCATACTCTGTTCAATCTCCACAAGTAAACATTGAGAATACCCCTTAAAATTTCAGACAGAAATGAGAACGACAAAAGCTTTTTGGTTTACCACCCTCTTCTTTGTCAGTACTGCACAGGGTGGGAGTGTGGGGCAAAAGGATGGCATATATTATACTACTACCAGCTTCTTTTATAATCTCCACTCTGAATGGAAGTAGATCTGGTCCAGACATGACTGAATTCATTTTTAAGTATGTCATCAACAAAAGATGAATAAAGAGTAGAGAAAGAAGCATACAATTACAGCAAGTGCTTTTAAGATCAACATGTACTATACAGAAAAAAAAGATTTTCAAAGAATGACTTTATTTTCAGATGAAAACATTCAGAGCTGCTGAGTTAACTCACTTTGACCAGTAAATGCCTCTTTTTAGGGTCTGCTGCCATTGTTTTCATTGCAATTATTGCACTGGTTGAAACCATGTTTGTCTTTCTTCAGTGGCCTGTGAGATTTCCTGAAACATTAATCAAGTATTCAATATAAAATGGGCAGGAACAGTGTGGTTTGGCAGAGGGTGCAAAAATGTTAATCCAATTGCAAGTCAAGGGCTATGAGAAAGCATGAGAACATGGAGGTGTCATCAAACCAGCCCTCTTCCTTTAGCATTTATTGTTTTAAGCTGACTAGTAAACTACTGGAACCACCAGGATTAATACAATACTGAAGTGCCAGAGACTAGTATGTGGCAGTGACAAATGAAAAACTCAAAACAGAAATAATTAGTATATTGTCTTTGTAAAAACCTGAATAGGGTAATCACCATAAAAAGCAAATCATATTTTTTGCAATGTTATGTTTAACAAAAGAACATGATATACTCCATACATGTACTCCCATCAACATGTGCAGAGAAATGTGCACCTGCCTGAGAGCATTGTTCATGAACTCTCAGTCTCACTCTCTCATACACAATATGAAAATGTTCTGCTGTCTGAAGTACACTGACTTGAGAGGTAAGTATATCCCCCACAAATACTCTCAGTTTCCATCAGCATTTCCGAAATGATTTCGTTGGGGTATGCTTTGCCCGATAGCAGCAAACATGTAACTAAAAATGTAGTTGAATTTATCTATACATAAAGCTTTCATGGTGCATATATCCAGCATTTAAGATGCCCTAGAGTTTTATTTATCTGTAAGAATGTTTATGTAAGAATTACATTGCTTGCTGTATGAATGTATATGTTTATGCACATAATTGGGCGAGGGCCTGGCAAGAAGGGGTGTATTGTTCTTCGCTTGAAATAGGTCCTTCTTGAGTTAGTACGCATGGTGTTCTTTTTGTTGAGTCTCGTGAAATGATTACATTCTTCCGTAACTCCTGATAATATTTACGAATACAGATTAATAGAACTTTGCAAAAATGCACCTGAATCCGACTTAATGTCAACAGATGAGAAATGGCGTACGTTGATCACTTCTCTGCGAAAATCTTTCGAGTGTGAACACGGACTTAGAAACGCACGCACACAGTCAACAATGACAGAATGACGATCGATACACCTACAACATATCCGTTCTAAATAGTAAAACACATTTTAGTTGTATTAATGTAGCTAGATGTACAGATGAAAAATTCGCAAAAAGTGAACCAAGCATACCCGACACAGTGGGAGAATATATGACCTCTTCGTACACTTCCTTCACGTTTGTGTTGAAAAAACCGCTTTTGGCCAACCATTTGATTGGTTAATCTGGGAAACATAAAATGACGTCCCTTTTCGGTCAAACCAGTGCGTAGCTCTGTTGGTAGAGCTGTAGCGTGAGGAAGGTTGCTGATCGGAATCCAGGTGTGGCCAAGGATTATTTCCAGGAGTTGTGCATCGTCCAAAAAGTCCATTCGGCCATCGCCTTGCACATTGAATTGCCTGTCTGCACTGGCCATCTTACTGAAGCTATCACAGTCTGGTGGTTCTTTTAGTGCATAAGGACCCATCCCCACTCCCATCCCTGCGAGGTGAAAGCACTGTCTAAAGTTCGGTACCGGCTTACGGTCTAACTGGTAAATGGGCGATGGTTCGAGTAATACGAAGGAAACTGAT
Source organism: Lanistes nyassanus (assembly GCA_004794575.1). NCBI lineage: Eukaryota > Metazoa > Mollusca > Gastropoda > Architaenioglossa > Ampullariidae > Lanistes > Lanistes nyassanus. The sequence goes on along the minus strand of SMGT01013140.1, from coordinate 245,873 downwards.
CACGTTTTCCTCGAGAATGAATTATGGCTTAAAATCACAGCCTTTCTTTGGGTTTAAAAAAAGGGTAAATTTATGAAAGTTCTTTTCTAATATCAAGAACTTTAGTGATTATACAAAACCCTATGCTTCACTGAAATGTAGTGGTGTAGTGACACCCAAGCAGAACCGTTATTAGAATGAGATGGCTGGAAAGGAGAAAGGTGCATGGTGGAACGTGACGATTAGAGGAAAATATGTGTATTGTAAACTTTGAACTGCATGTGTAGGTGAGACCTATATACATGTCAATTAAATGGAGGCCCCATCAGTAAACGTGATCGACCGGTGTTGTAAGAATAGTTATCCGGAGGGCTTCACTGCGCATATGTGAAAGCCTGCGTGTGCATGTGGATTAGGCAACAAAAAATCAATACGGGGAAATTAAGTAAAATAAATCAAGCTTTTGAACGTTTGTTACCACATCAAACTAAAATACTTCAATATTACATTTTAAGATTATCAGCAAATAACAGTGTAATGAAATGCAGGGATCCCAGCATTCCCAGGTGAAAATTATAGTATTTCGTGCGTATTTAAAGGCAATTAAGAACAAAACGGGCAAATGAATCAATCAGACTTTGCAGATAGTTAATGGACATACATAAGCATGCTGAAGAACAGAGCGATCCAGAGGCGAGGGGAGGGAAGTCGTCGTTTGGAGGAACCGCGTACGCCGAGCCCAGCCCGAACACTGACGAAATCAAAGGCAGACGTACGGGACAAGGACGGAGTGTGAAAAAGTGGCACCTGGCTGAGGAACCAGAAGAGGGCTGAGTGAACCCCTCGCCACCGGAAGGAAGCATGAAGACAATTCCATAGGTGGCAGAAGGGCGAGTGCAAGGCACGACGCTCAACCAGCGTCTTCCGAGAGGGTCGCTAAGGCGTCAAGGGACGCACGACAGTGAACCCCCATATGCGCGACCGAGTACCACTCCCGAGGCACCAGGGGGAGACCCCAGGTATCTGCAAGAGGCCCGGGACAGAACCTCTAGATGGAAGATGGAAGTCAACCAAAAGGGGTGCCATCACATCTGGACAGACGGTCGTGTAAACAGCAAAGCTGTGAACCTAGCAGCCCGGTTAAGAGACGTTCGCGAGAAAAGGCCATAGCTAAAAACCAAAGGGGACTGTCACAGGAGGGGGCCTTCCACCAGAAAAGTCCATCCGGCGGAGGTGGCCTCCACCGCAAGTGGCCCTCGGATGAGGGTGGAGGTACCCGAAAGGGGGTAATTGAGCCAGGGTGGGAGGAGGGAGCAACCACCCCATGGCAGAACTGCAAAAGTGGCCGCCAGAGCCAAGTCCCGAACTTCCGGGTCGCGGCTGTCGGGAGACAGATGGGCGGAAGTTAATACGCCAGAGGTGGGGATGCCGAAGCCAACTGCAAAAGGCACCATGTAAACGCGCAGAACAACTGGAACCAATCAAATGACGAGCTCTATTTAGGATGAGTAACAAACGGAGCCAATCAAATGGCGAGCTATATTTCGAAGGTCTTTCAAGGGGCGGGGGGAAGGGAGGGAGAGGGGGATTTTCCCAGAGGAGGGGGGTTTAGGGGAAGGGGAAGGGGTGGGGTTAGGGTGGGGGCTAGGAGTAGGGGATAGGTGGGGGTTGGGGGAGGGGTGGGGTGGGGTATAGGCAGTAAAGATCTTCCAGGAAACTGCAAGGTTTTCAGTGGTGACCCTACGAGATTAGCATATTTTACGTGATACTGTATTTTGATTGGCTCCAGTTATTCTGCGCGTTTTCATGCTCAAGGAGCTCCGCCAGTAAGAGGGGAGCTCAGAGCCAAGTCCCAACAGAAGGGGGGTTGGGGGCTTTGCAAGGGCACCACAACTGCCGCCGCACGGCGGGGAGGAGTGGAGCCAAGGGCACACCTCTGGGGAGGACTAGGGGCCAGAAGGCAAAGAGAAGTCACAGGCCTCGGCCAGCCAGTCGAGAACGTACGTAGCTGCAAGGCAAGCAGGAACTCAACCGGGGCTTCCGATAAGCGGAAGCAAGCTTCCACACTGCCTGAAAGAGAGGCCCAGCAAGACAGAGGAAGAGGGCTGCCCCAGCGAGTTGGTGTAGAAAGGGTGGAACCTCTTAATGGCAAGCAAGCCACAACAGTTCTAGATGGCTTTTTCCATCAATTTCGAACTGGTCAAAGTAAGACTTGAGTGTCACGGAAGACGGCGCTGCAGACCCATGATATCAACGTCATTCTGCGAGACCGGAAATGATTCAGCAGGTACAACTTTATAACAGCGTACAAGCCAGGCAGGGTCAGCGCAGAGCTTGACCAGACGCCAGTATATAGGAGCTTACTGGAACAGCTCCTGGGAAAGCTGGAAACTCCACCAGTAACGTGGGCTGTGTGATTTCCCAGGGCTACCGGACAGAGCCCAGGCCACACAGTGAAGAATGAATCCTGCACAAGAGGATGCAGGGGCAGACTACTGTGGCGACTGACACACCAAGGAAGCTGAACAGGAAGTTCAGCAAACAGTGGCAACCGGTGTCTGAACAACTGATTCAGGGCCAGCACTGAGGGCAACTTGCCACTGGAGAGGAGGGGGATCGAAGTCGTTCCTTAGCCCACGAGGCTTTGGGTAACTGCCATTTTGTTTTCTGTTTTTGTCTCTTCCCTGGTTGCTTCAATGTTCATTAAGTGTTGTGGCCAGATTCTCATTTTGCAGGGTTGAGTGGTGCTCAGGCTGAGACACAGCAACCAGCTGGGACACCATCAGACACTGTCACGCCCTCACTCGCTCTCCTACTCACCAGGCGAACAAGGGGTGCGTGTGCTCAGCTTTCGCACAACTCCACACAACACAATGAACACGAGACAATAGAGTGACAATTCTTCTAAAAGGATCTCGCATCCTTTTATTCAGCAACACTAAATACTAATTACCACTCTCTCGTTCAGTCTAAACGTTCACACTACTCTTTAACTATTCTCTCTCAACAACTCGCTTCACAATATATATCTCTGCACCACATTCATCCCACCTCATGCATATTTAAACTAATTGATGTTATCTCTTGGAATGACTCACTTCACAATACTTCTTGAATTATCACTCAGACCTGACAGTCACTGTTTCTTCATCAACACTTGGGTGGCGCATCAATTTAACAAAACATTTTACGGAATTCACAGTTGTAGTCACAGCAAAGTGTCAGTTACGGTTAAATTATTACCACGTCTGTTTTGGTTTCATAGTTTGCAGTCACACCAATGCATCAGTTACCCGAGAGCAGTCAAGCACGAATGACAGTTTCCCTTGACAACATTCGAACTGGGCGAACGCACCCTGCTCACGTCGCCACAGTTGCACCTCAAGTTTCCGCTAGTTCTTCGTCCGTAGACGTCGACAATCATCACTAATGGTCTATGCCTCTAGATTCCCACAGAACAGAATCCCTACACAAATATTAGTGCTATATCTCCACCAACACCATACCATTTCCCTCTCTTTTGCATATGATGACAGTGCACATGCGCTGACCGTATGTTTTCGATTGATGATGTTTTGCAATGTGGTTTCAGTTGAGATCTGGTTCTAGTTGATGCTGGTCTTAAAGTCATGCTGTCTGTGACCTATGATGTATTCAGGTTGCGATAGGGTGTAATATTTTGCAACCTATGATGTATTCGGGTTGCAATAAAGTGTAGCATTTTGCGACCTATTATGTATTCGGGTTGCAATGGCGTGTAGTGTTTTGCGACCTATCATGTTTTTGGGTTGCGACAATTGGGTAAATGCTGTAAGCTTTGCTGTATATGTTGTATTATATCGTGGCCATATGTTTTTACACGGTACTCTTGGTATCATTTTCAGGCCACCACTTTCCTTTACATTTCTGTATTGTCTTCGTTTATTCTTTCCCTCTCTTTTCACCTTTTCTTTATTTTTCTATTTTTGTCTCTCCTCTTCTCACGTCAGTATTGTGTTACGCCCTGGTTAGACGGTCAGCTTGCTTTGCATTGAGAGGGCAGGTAAATTTGGTAGAACAGGTCGTGTTGGGCATGGGGACAAAATATAGGTCTATTGTAACATTGTCACGGTACCAGAAAGCACGACGTAGCGTTATTGTTTTCCAAGTTAGAAGAGAGAGTCACAGCACCAGAAAGACGATGTTACATTACGAGTTGTCACGGTACTAGAAAGATGATGCAGCATGACCGTCTCAGTCACCGTTGCATACGTGACATAGAGAAGACCACAAGTACTATGCAGCTCCGTTCTTTTGACATGCTCTGCGTAACCGGCCATTAGGCCTCCCTTCTCATTATACACCCAACAACATCTGAGCCCTGCAGTTCAATTGACGGCATCTTCAACAAGTCACGAAATACCAAGACTACTTCGAATAAATTTCAGTTTCCCTTCATTCTATCTTGCCATTCGTCGACCTACCTTCATCAGTCGGAATCTCCTTATACGATGATCTCCCTATATTCCCCTTTTTCGAACTTCACTAGAGTTTATATATCGGTATTAAATGTCAAGTGCTGACCTTTTTTAGTCTGCACGCATGGCTGTGGTGGGCGACTACATGTTTGGTGACCCTAGTGGACTGTGCGGGGGTATGTGGATTGGGTGACGTAATCGGTCCCCCCTGTCCTGTTGTTGTCGTCATTCTGCGAAGTCTTATATGAGATTTGCATCATCAGAGTGAATGTGCTTCTAATATTACATTTTGCAAAGTATTGTAGGGCTACAGCCCAATTATTAATTTTTTTTTTAAACGCGGTGACGAAGGTTGCAGTTGCCTGATACAGAAGATAACAGTAAAAGGTAGTTAAAGACAACTTTTCTGCTCTAAGTTGTCTAACTACCTTTCGGATACAACTTGACTGTACTACTTGTTTTGTCCATTTTGTCTCCGTCGCTTGTCCATTGTGTATTTTCTATTTTCTACTTATCTGCTTTTTCCCACACCGCTTGTTTCACCTCCCATTTGTTGCCACCCACCCCCCTAGGTATTTTTCTGCTATGGCGTCCTGTAATATTATGTCGCTCCTGAATGGTCACGACACCACGAGTGTAGCGTCATACCGGCGTCACGGCATCAGAAAACAAATGTACCATTGTCATGATACCAGCAAACACGAGAGGACATGTTCGTCCCAGTCACCCGTACATCCGTGGCCGAGAGAACACCAGCACTTCGTCGCAGTTCAATTCTTTTATTTCAAATCCTCTGCATCCATCCCCGGTCCCGGTACAAGAAGCCAAGACAAACTACCAAGCTTTACAAACTCAGTTGATATCCATAGTTCCCAGACTATCCTGCTTCATCCGTCTGTCTACTCTTCTCTATTAATTCCCACTAGGGTTTATATACCTATGTATTCACTGTTAACTTCCCACGCTCTGTATGTGCAGATGTGCGTGTGATTGGCATGTGGACAGTGCATGTGGGGAACTACAGCTTCTCTGTTTATAGTTGACTGAGTGCATTGCAGGTCAATTCCCAGCCCTGTCAAATGTCCTATATCCTCTCCTAAACTGTACTATATGCCCCTCACTAACCTACCTACTACCTACGGCTGGTACGCATATTGTTACAGTCCTTCAACCCCCTCACCCGTTTCTTTGCCAGTCTCACTGCCTCTTCTTCCTACACCCGTCTCCCTTACTCTTCTCCCTTGCTATCACCTATGCTAGAACCACCTTTAAACTGACCCGTACTGCTAGCCATCTCACTTTTCTCAAAACCTGTCACGTTACGGATGGTTTTCTTCAGCGCTGTATTGTTCGTTGTATTCTTTTTTAAGATCGTCTCACTTCCTTTCATTCATTGAATTGATAGTAAGCTTCCTTTCATTCATTGAAGGATTGACACGTTAATGACGCATAAAATTGTGTAGTCATAGAAGGAAAGACGTCACGCGTTCTTTCATAGAAACGCGTAAATATCAACTTCGAGAAACCAATGAGAAGGTGTAAATCGTGTTGTTAATGGAAACAGAGAAAACTTTGGGGCGTAAGCCGAACGCTTCGGGAGTTTTGTAAGAGAAGCTACAGAGGTCAGACGTGTGTGCAAGCTTGCGAATCTTGCCAACGGTTTTTCCTACAGAACTAGACGCGTTGCTATTCCAGAGAGAATATTCTTCGGTCACTGGAAGGAAAGGTAGATTTCGTGTAGCGACAAA
>SMGT01013140.1:206913-228655 GCA_004794575.1 Lanistes nyassanus | reverse complement strand
GGGGGGGGGGTAGGAAGGCGATTTATGAGTCAGGCAAGTAAAGATTTTGACCATGTTAAGCCCTGCACATCATCACATGTACACACATGGTTTTATTTTCAAAGCAAAACAATACTTTCCCCCAATGACACATTCTTGGGCAATATAAAATTCAAGAAATAAAAATAAAATGTGGTGAATATACTTTATGAAACAATTAAACATACAACATTAAATAGTTACAGGTAAACTCAAGTCATGCATCCAAAAACACATTTTTTATTTTTATAGTCAAATATATGCACACACATGCACATCCACTCATGTGCAATAACACATATACATTCTCTTAAATAAGTTTTAAAAGAGACACAGCTGACACTAAGCAGTGCTTATGATCTGGTTAGTATAGTATAAGCCACATGTACTTTAATGAACAGAGAGAAGTACAGTAAATGCAGTGCTGGAACACACGACCCTGCATCCCTCTATCTCAAATTCATTATTATAGTGCACACATATACAATTTAACAAAGCATAAATAATTACCAAAAATAATGCAAAGTATTTTGCTTTAGTTTTTATCTTGCTACTTTGTTAAGCGCTATGTAGACAAAGCTGAGAGAATTTCTGTGCAGATGACAAATATAAGATTGAGAATGTTAATACATGTAGGCATAAAATGCTTTTGTAGAATATATTAGGTTATAAGAAAAAGTCAGTACTTTTTCATAGCAAGTTCTTCTCTCTCTTGGATTTTCAGATCTCTAGCTAGCCTAAAATACCTACTCCAAACCAGTAACACTAACAGTTTACAACTACTTAAAATTAGTACCATTTTTAAACAGATCCATCTACCCACTGTATTATGGAGGAGGCAGGACTGGTAAAGTTGTAGGTAAAAATAATGTAAACAACTATGGGTAATCTGCATCTGTTTCTCTCACTAGTTGACATCATTAACAACAGTTCAGAAACCAAGAAGTCCACTAACATTTCTTCATCCTTTGGGAAATGAAAGTTCACCCATGCTTTTTCTGAATTGGCTTTGCTCGTTAGTATGCAGTGCACCCTCTTAGTATTAGACATCTCTCTGTTAAAAGCATTCAAGAGTGACATACAAACTATACAAAATGTATGCAGATTATGATAAACACACATTTTAAACATAAATATAATGGCATCTGTTTTTTTTTTACCATGGATTAGAAAATTGCATTATGCTCCCCATTCTCCCCCCCCCCAAAAAAAAAAATGTCCAAAGTATGATCAAAACACCACACTATCACAAGGTTATACAGACTCACATTGTGAAGGACAAGAATCTAGCTATCCATCATAAGTGTAGACAAATGTTTTCTGTCTCCATCCCATAAAAGATACAGGAACTAAACTGAAAATGAAAAATAATTTTGATTAAGACTCATAAGTAGCATAACAATTTATGTAATCGCAACTCATGTTAGTTGGACTGCATTGTACTACAGGTCTGCTAGACACATCTCTATTCAACTTTGGTGCAGCAGATCACATAAGGGTCAGCTTTTTTTCTTCTTTTTTTAAATTCTAATTTATTATTCTGCACTGCACCTCCTCCATCTTTAAAAATGGTTGCATATCTTGTAGTGCACTAGATCTGAAACTTTCAAGTCCACAAGTAATAATGGTGCTATCTGCAAAAACTATTAATGGTCAGGTAGCTGCTATAAAATTTTTTGCAGAAAATTGAACACTTGCCAGCTTGTAAGACCAACCTGACAAAAGCTGCAACAACTACCAAGCTGACATGATCCAACCATTGCGCCAAAGTGAACTGACCACTGACTGCAAATCAATGTCAAGCTGACAATTGCTTACAAAGTGGAAACATACAACTGTAGTAATAATTACCAAACCTAGGGTAAATGGCAGTGAAATAATAATTTTTATTTGCTTTGGTAGTAGATGCATGACTGTATTTCCCATTCAAAGTCTAAGTCAAGATCCAGCTAAAGAATGCCAACTAGTGATTAAAAAAAACATTTTACTGATTAAATGTCAATGTTGGTCTTTCACAATTTCATCACAAAGGTAAAGTTTATGGATGGTTAGCACCTAGATCTGTTTCACTTACACAATTTACAAAAACCAACCCCTCTCTTATTCAAATTTTTTGTGGGAAACTTTTGCAGGATTCCCGAAGAAATGCCAAAGGAGAGGTGTAAAGCCAGGCTGATTATTCTGCTAAATATATATATATAATCCTTTTGTTCTGTCATGTCTGGTTACCAGTTGATTCGAGCACCCTCTGGTTTCTCCCGTTTCGCCTGTGCAACTGACTCAAGTCGACTCGGCCTCTGAACTGAGACAGTTGGGCTACCTTAACCCTTATCCCTAAACCTAATCCTGACCATCACCCCTCTAACGGTGGTCGAGTGGACTCCGATCGGTGGAGGAATCAACTCGGGTCAACGTTTGGGCGAACTGACGAATTGAATATCTACCCTTCAGATTCACAGACGATTTACAGTCGACGGCCCGAACTTCAAAGGCTGTATGCTAAACACTGCCGTGCGGTGTATGTCTTTTTCATCGCCCGTTCCGTGCAATTCAAGTTTCTTCGAATCTCTACCTCCTTATTCAGCGAGAAGTAAAAGCAATGTGTCATTGCATCAATTTTAAATTTATGCTATCGCCTTACCTTCCTAATGGCAATGCAATCAAAAATGCCAATCATCCAATGTACTTTGAATGAATGGTCGGTGAAAACATGAAATTAGACTACTTATCTTTGTTTTCGTAAGAATCAAACTTCGTCTGACTCGTACAATACTGATCTCTCTAGTTGAAGGCTGTACTGTACAACTCCAAACAAAGTATAAGAAAAATTGAAGAGCAAGTGTAATGTACACAACAGTAGTGAGTACATGATCATGTACATCAGTAAATGGAATGGCTGATGGCACTCTCTACTCGTCTCTAGTCTCTACAAAACGAGTATCATATTCATAGTAAATATGGTAATCACCGACTCTCACACAAAAAAGCAAAGAAATTTGAATTACAGTTTCTGGTTTTACCTTTTCATAAACTTCACTCATCTTCTCGCTGTGTATTTAATGTACACAATTCATCCACTCTGCACCGATAACTCATCAACAAGTAAAGAGCCGTCCCATTCCGTCCGGAAGTAATCGAAGCCATTGAAAAAAAAAAAAAAAGAAGGAAGTGCTTATCCGCACAACTCGTGATTGTGCGCTTTCAGCGTGCTCTTTTATTAGCACGACAGCGCCCATTTTATCCTGTTCCTGGCTGCCTGTAGTGTCAAGTGATGATATAGATCTAATACGAATAATATATGTGTGTCAGCATGCGTCGGGTGCAAAGAGCTACACGAGTCGTGCGGTTAGAAGGCACGCCGAGAGCACACGACCAGTCGTGCAGATAACGCACGCAGAAAGTGCACGACCAGTTGTGCGGACAAGGTTCCCCCCCCCCACCAAAAAAAAGTAACCCTTTAGAAACACAGTCGTATCATCCACTGAAGGTGCTAAGTAATAAACTCATCAGATATTTTATAGTCAGATACATGTAGCATAAAAGTTACGCTGTCAACAAGTTGGTTTTGACCAATTTTTGACGATGTAGATTGTAGAACTAGAAGAGAGATTGTACGCTTAACTCGAGAACTCTTGGTATTGGCTCATGCAACTGTAGTATAATATTTTATATTAAATCTAGTTAAGGTAGAAGTCTTTCCACTACTAGCATACACTGTCACAAATTTATTTTCTGTTGGGGTGAAGGTAGGAGTGTTTTGGGATTTCATCTCTTCATGTATAAAATTTATATACTAATATAGATATATAATACTTTTGCTGTTTACAGACAAGCATGTGTGGGATAAGTTTCTTTTGCTGTATTGATCATGATTGTGCTGCAGAGCACAATTGTCCCCTGGAAAACGTGAGTAACACAGCAGTTCACTATTGTTATGTATAAATAGTTCTAAACTAAAATAAATAGTTCTAAAACATTAGCAGTAATGAGCATACAGAAATTTAAGTTTTAACAAATACTGTCCAGACAACTATTGCCTGCTAATATTATCTAGAAAGGTTTTGTATATGTTGTATGTATGTGTGTGCATGTGCATGTGCACCTGCACACATGTGCATGCATGCAAGCATGTGTGTGCATGTTTCATATGCTGGATTACAATGGGAAGTCAACACAGCTCCGTTCTAGTTCCTGACCATCATACTTCTGTTTCTCTGTTACAAATGTATTGTCATGGCGGCACCTCCCATTTACAACAAGTGGTATTAAAAGTGAGGGGTCTTAAAAGAGGGGTTGACAAATAATGGCCCTTGAGGTTGCAAACATCGAAACATTTTAGGTGGACACATATATGCATTAAGCTATAAAAGAACACAAGTCATTTTCATGATTCCTTACTTAAGTGTTAGTTCTTGAAAAAGCTTTTACTGCTGTGATAACGGCCAAAGCTGGTGACACACCATGCCCCCCCCCCCTCTCCAACCAACCCAACTTGAAAAAAAGCTGCCAATTCTGGCTTTTTTGTGAGTTTCTAGCAAATAGAGAAGGGGAGCATAGGTGACATCACTTTGGCATGATTAGAATTTTGTGTGTGTGTGGATAGTTCCATTGTATAGCTGAAATTTAAGTGAATCTGGGCTGTTCTTTGTGAAAGGGATTTGTAATTTGCAAGAAGGAACAAGAGCCAAATAACTGTGTACTACCTGATGGTTACATATTCACCGGCCATGTTAGGCATAGAAGTGTTACAGTAACAAGTAGCTGCCCACTGGCAGTAAATTAGGCAGGGTTACTTGTGATAATGCTGTTGATTGCTGTGTGTAATGAAGTGTGCTAGAGATGGAACCATAGAGGCAGAGTAGCACTAGTTTGTTTAGGTTTGACGCTATGTCAGAGAAAATATAAACTCTTTCTTTTGTATTTTTTTTATTACACATGTTAGGGTGTCCTATTCATTGCATGATTAATCAGGGTAATATAGTAATTCTGGGTAGGGACATGGTGCTGTGAGTTATAATTTTGTGTAATGGGTTAAAACCAGTCGTGCAGTTGTTGCTGACTAGCCCTAAAGGCCTGCTGTATCCTGGACTACAAATTTTCAAGCTTTAGAATATATTGAGGCTTTTCTACAATGGGCTTGCTGACTGTGACTGTAGCTCTTGAAATGTCCAGACTGGGATTTAGTGCCAATCCCTTCTAAACTTTCTGGGTAACGCAGCAGTGCAAGTTTCAGTAGCTTAATGAACCAATGAAATGGTTTGCATTTAAAGGGCAGTAGCCTCAGATGATAACCATTCCTTTCCCAAAACAGATTTTGTGTTGGAAGAGAGGGTAATCATGGGTAATCATAGGTACTATTGAAAGAATTAAGGGACAAATTTAGTGTGTGCAACTGCTGTCACTAGTGTCAGAATAATAACATCAGTTAAGAGAAGAAAGTTCAACTGTGTCTTAACCATAAGATATTTTAGGTCAGAATAGCTTATTTGATTGCAGAGCAGACATAAATGATTTTTTCACTTAGTTTCAGGATAAAAGTTTTTCATTGTTTGGTATTTTAAAATTAATCTGGTTTTTTTTGTTGTTTTCTTTAATGTATTGTTTCAGAAACAAGTCATAAATAGTTTGTTTTTGAAACGTCGAGGGCCTGACGTGGCTGGTCATGTGTCACAGCAGCTATGGAAGAATGCAGAATGTCTTTTTTCTGGTTATGTCTTACATATGCGAGGCTGCCTTACACAACAGCCTGTGGTGAACACCAGAGGAGATATATTACTCTGGAATGGAGAAATATTTGGGGGAATGAAGGTCGTTTATCTTTTTATTCCTTGTTGAAAAAGTATTATTTAAAATACTATAAAGTAAGGTACTCTGTTATTTCTGAAAATCATTTCCCCACAAAGTTTGGGGTAAAAGTTACCCATTTTTTCATATCTAATCCAGGCACTGAATTAAAACATGTCATGTTAAAACACCATCTGCATAATGCATATAATTACACACATACATAGATCAAGTACATTTTTTCAGAGCATTGCAGTTTCAGATGCAGGGTAGCAGGATCCTTTGATATACCAGAAAATACCAATGTGATTTTAATTTAAAATGATGCTGTATTCCAATACTGCTTTGGGAAGGAACATGACCAAAGAAGACTTTTACTTTGTGGACTGGTTACCTGTCCCTAGAGTAAGAAATACGGCAACTCTTGAACAAGATTTTGTGTTGGTTCCTCAGGATGATTACTTTTTGTGTGGAGTAGGTAAATTCAATAATATTTTATATTTTATTGCAGATAGGTGAGAATGAAAATGATACACTTGCACTTTTTGATAAATTAACAAAGTGCACCACAGATGCTGAAGTTTGTACAGTAATCCAGGCTATTCAAGGACCTTGGTCTCTTATCTTCTGGCAGGTATGCATGAGTGCTGCTTTCAAAATGTCTGTTACTTTAATGTAATGAGCTAAGAAAAATAAGGCATTGTACAGTACAGTGGATTCCACTTATGACGAGATCTGATACCATGAGAAGTTGCTATCACGAGACATTTTTGACATCCTGGCCAATACCCTTCTATTTATCAATACATATTTATTGTTTACTGGGAGTGTGGATATAATATGGTCATTTCCACATCTAGATAAGTAGATAACAGAAATACTTTAAAACTAACGTGCTTAACATCAACAACAATTAAATGCCAGTAACCAGAATTGAACTTCAGCTGGAGAAAACTCTAGTGACAGCACTCATTTGACACATTGACACAAATAAGCCAACAGTAATGTAAAGATTTGGTTCTATTCTCTTTCATCAATTCTTTCTCATGACCTTGTTGAGTTTGTGCAGTGACTTCTGACCCCCAGCTCACACACTTGTTTCTGGGCAAACCTAATGCAGGCCACTCATTGTTTTCCCTCTGATTTAACTCATTCTGGCAGTGATCTACTGGGGATCAATCAGACACATGACATCATTACTGCAGGCACTCAAACACAAGTGGTCATCTCAGTTGAAACAAGAAAATTCTGAGCTCGATATTTCGGGATAAACCAGTATGTGACGACTGGCAAATTACAAATGTTTCTGTTTTTGTCAAAACAAGCTCTAGATATTGTTGAGTTTTCACCATAGCTTCAGTAGCTGGCAATTCAGAAGGGACTATTGCCTTCAAGCCTTCAGATTCTGATTGCCATCAGTTTCTTTGCCTCCGAATTGTTACAGCTGATGATTTCTGCAGTTTGCCAGCTCACACTTGGATACCCTTCTTGGCCTCTGTCACCATTATTACCAATAAGGTTTTGACTGAGGAAGCTACTTGCAAACTAGCGTTAGGTATCAATGATTCCAAAATAAGGGATATTCCCAAGACATTACAGGGATGACAATGACTGATCCCATACGATTAAGACCTGTACACTGCATAGCTATGTGTCAGCAGTGATGCGTGCTTTGTAAACCATAGAGAGCATACATATCAGCCCATGAACTTAACAATGTGCACTGTGTCACCACTGGGATAATTTCTTTTGCTGTTGACGGGTCGTCTCCTGTGCTCGCTCACACAACCACCCTCAAGTGGGATGACATATACGTAGGTGGAAATATCACTATATTACTAAAACTGATTGATATGACTTCTCAATGATATGGCCGAGCACAATAATAATTAAACACAATAATAAGCCATGTACCTTAATCTCTTCTTTGCATTTGAGAAAAAATGACCACGTGATGCACAACACTCACAATACACAACACTTGTTCCTAAATGCTTCATGCAGTCCGCACAACAGTCTGTACATTGGAGTGTTCCCTCTTCGGATATGTTCACCAGTAGATATCCTGAAGACCTCTTGAACACTTCGCACATAACAGCAGACCTCGGTGCCGACTCTCAGTCGTAAGATAGTGATGTGATGAGATGATGATTTCCTCTCCTACCATGTATTATATAGTTCATGCACATACAATACACATCCATGTTCACATGTGGTCAGTCTAAATCTCCAACAACAAGTCAGGTCAAAGACAGGCTCAGGCCACACCTCTTGGTCAGCAAACTTCTACTGCTAAACTCCGCCCGTCTCTACCCTAAGGTGACACGGCCACCTTCCCTCCTTGATCACAAAAGCATCATCAGTCACAGGTTGCTACGTGTCACCTGTAGTTTCCCTCTGTTGTCCCCTTTACCCCCCTGCTGATGATGTCATCAGCTAGGTATGGGCTGGATCTAAGGGGACTATGGGCCCCGATGTACCCATGTGGTCGTTGACGTTTTCCCACTTTGGACAATAGCTGGGTTTCCTTTGACCCACCAAAAACCCCAAAACGTGATACACTGTGAAATCATAGCACCCAATTTCTTATTTGTGCAAGAGGACAGGTTTGTCTTTTTTTTTGTCAAGTATATACTTAGAAGATTTCATTTGTTTAAAATGAGTTTGATAATGTGTTTTTTTCTGCCATTTACATTCTGCTATAATGTTCATGCATGTCTTCTTTGGGACACGTCAAAAATGCCAGTTTCTGTAGAGTATATATCCCTGTGATTTTCTTTCTTTTGGGAAAATAGAACGAGCAGCAAAAACTTTGGTTTGGCAGAGATGTATTTGGAAGGCGCAGTTTGCAGTGGCAGCTTCCTGGGAGAGATAGCAGATGCTTTTCACTAAGTTCTGTGGCTGTCAAAGGCTTTGTAAGTTCGTTATACTTTTTTATGATCAAACAAGAACAAATGAGGACAGAGCGCTATAAATCGTCAAACGACAACCCCAACAAAGTACTGGCAGCGCTAGACACAACCTTATGCTGACGTATGCAATCAAGGGAGCCTACCGTACCCAAACACGTAGCAAAGAGAGAGTCGAAAGTAAGGAACGTGGCAGATCTAGTCAAAACGGTGTCGTAGTGATAGAAGGATGCTGCAACATGTAGATGCAGGGGACGAGATGACAACAGATGATGATGGATGATGGTGGAAGGTGGAAGTCAAACAACGAATGAAGGTGATGACAAGAACTCAAAATTCTAGTAGAAAAGGCAAAGGTTTAATAAGCGGTCAAAAAGGTCAGCCCCTCCTACAAAACAAGAGTTGTGTCCTGCTTGCACAAAGTCTACCACCGCAGTTCAAGGTGGCACTTCATTCATAGTGTCACCACAACTATCACACTTTATCAGAGGGTTTTCCCAAAATTTACTGAACACTGTGCACATCTAACAAGAAAGGCATGCTTGCAAGCTTTTGCTCATTCAGACATTTGCTTTGCGAGTGTCTGTGTTCCACACATACCAGCTAACTGACCATTAGAAGGCGCCAATGTCTGCTGTCATTACAGGAAACTGTTGAGCAAATTGTCCAACTGACAGGTGAAATAGTCTCTTCTCTCCAGAAGATTTGTTCCACTCAAGCACTCAATCCTAACTGACTGTTAATCGGTGCTCAGCCACAATATGGTGCTCACATTACCACTTCTCCGAATTTCTGTGATGCTAGAAGGGAAGGGATTATTATCCGAATCCCAGCTGTGCCTGGGAGCTATCAGGTCCCAGTAACACCTCGCCTCACCCTAGACCTTCGTGCGTCACTGGCAATGTTCAACACCCTGACTGGTGGTGTGAATCTGGGCCCCTGGGATATCTAACTACAGTGCTCACCTGGCCTGGTGATTATATGAGAAATCTAGATAGTGGCTTAAACAAAGGGATTAAAGACCTAATTTAAGCAAGGTGGCTGTTGATGGATCACACCTAGAGTTTGTGGTGTAACTTCCTTGACCTAACAAATCCCAGCATGTGACACGCTGACTGTGGCAGACCAACTGTATCTCTCCTTGTCCTCAGCAGACAGTAGTCTGTGGCCTGTAGATTGGACTGCATAGTCGTGGTTAATTGTTTAACTTTTGATACATTCATACACAAGAAAGTGTTATCATTTAAACCATTTGCCTGTAGAGTATTGTGGTGGATAGTTTTGCTCATTATTGATAACATTTTAAAACTAATTTCCTGTACATGTTAGGAGTTCCAGGAAGTGCCAGCGGTTGGGCTGTTCTGCATGAGTGGAGAGGCAAATAGTAGTGCCCAGGATGGAACCCTCTCAATCCAACTCGACATCTTTCCTTGGCACACACCACTTGGACCACATGCTGCAATATCAGTGCTAGATACTTCCAGTGTGACTGTCAGAGTCCATAGTGAAGCACCTATTCCTTCATGGATGCCTGCCTTAAACAAGCACTGTCCTGATGAAGGTAGACTTGTTGATTATCCATCCAGCATGAGTGGTGCTTCAAGTCTTGAGTTACTCAAAGAGGTAGCCGTTAGAAACAAGGAACTGGTGCTCTTGGCTAGTCAGTTACTGGAAGTCCTTCAAAGAGCTGTACTAAAGAGAGTTTTCAATTTACCAAGGCCAGAAAAACAAATGTTATCTCGGTTCAAGTCAAACATACATCAAGATGCAAAGAGTATTTTTGATGTTAAAGATCTTGCAACAGGAAAAGCCAAAGAAGGGGCATCAAATGGTTTGCATTTTAGCAGTCATTCTAGTGTTTTTTCAGAATCGCAAATGGAAGTGGCAGTGCAACAGCCTGTTTTAGCTCTCTTTTCAACATGCTGTGATATAACAAGTCACACAGAAGAGCAGTCAGCATCAGTAAATTCATTGCAGCACACAACAAGTCAGAATGGTGCACAGTTGGGATTGGTGAATTTATTGCATGATAAATCAAGTCACACTGGGGACCAATCAACGTTAGGTGATTCATTGTGTGATATAAAGATTGACGCTGGTGAGCAGTCAACGTCAGACTCAAAGGATTCACTACTGCTTTCAGTCAGAGAGGGTCTTGATCATGTGGAAGCATCTGATTCGTTTAAGACTAAGAGACAATATGAGCCTAATATAGTCACAGAATCTTTCCCAGCCAATGTCGCAGTTCTGTTTTCTGGAGGAGTTGATTCAACTGTCTTAGCAGCATTGGCAGACAGGTGAGTACAATTTCTTAAACACTTACTGTACATGTTCATTGCATCATACTTTATTATCAGAAACACCTCACTAGATTTGCCAGGATATCTTGTAGCATTTTTTACACCTTTTTGGAGTGTTATGCTGCATGCTGCACATGTCTTTATGCTAGCTTTTGTTTTTTTTTTACCCTACCCACTCATCTACCCACCCAGCCACCACCAAAGAGTACAGCAGTGCCATGGATTTAAGAAGTATTGTGATATAGACTTCCTTTAATAAAAGCAAGGGTATGCTGAAATCTTGATGTCTGTTGTTCTCTCCCCCATGTCATCCCCAGTTGTTGGGAAAAATGTTGTCTGGCACATATATACATGTATATTTGAACAAAAAAGGATTCTCAAAAGAACAAGAGGAGAAAGTACAAAAGCATTAAGAGAATTGTTTGCATATGTATGTCAAGTGTCAGCGTGTGTAACAGTGTCCCAGTGAATGGAGGAGGTAGGAGGATGAGATCTGTTATCAAAAAGGGCAACAAATGTAAGAATTATTGATAACTGACTTGGAGTAAACTGCCAAACCATCAAGCACTATCTGACTAGTTCATTAAACAATATTGTTATTTGTGTCCAGGAGAGAAATCCACAACAAATCTATCTCTCTCTCTTATTTTATTTATTTATTTTTTTTACAAAAAAACAAGAAATAGCAAGGCAAAAACACCTAGAGGTCATTTCTGGTGAGGACTGGTAAAAAGTACAAAATGTCACTTGGTAAATCTATAGACATAACCATACAAATAAGATTTTCTCAATTCTGACAACAAAATTAGAACCTTTTTGTTGTTTCTGTTTAACAGGTGTGTTCCAGCTAATGAATCTATTGATCTCATCAATGTCGCCTTCGAACAAAAATTAATTTCAGCATCTAACAGGAAAATGAAGAGAGACTCACCGGAAATGTGCAATGAGAGGGATAGGTGAGGCCAATAAAACTGTGTATTTAGGTAACTTATCTGATTTTTTGCATTATCTAATGCTCACTCTACAAACAGGTTGTTCCTATGACTATCAGTTACATGTTACATGAATATGATATTGTTTGTATGCCATATAATGAAAATCACAACAATGAATGCCCTACTTGAGCTCAACGGCTAGGGAAGCAGAATGGCTACTGTTTGCTCTTTTGCTTAGTGCATAAGTACAAATAGCCTGCTGTCAGGGATTCTTTTTTTTCTCTCAGGTGAAACTTATTTGTAATCTGAACAAGATTATTCTGTTTGGAGAATTCTTGAAGGAGACATCTAGCCACCAACTCATCTGTGAGCACAGCATCAGACAGCTGCTTACTATTACTGTAGCTGAAAAAATACACTTTTCATTCTGTTGGATTTTTTTTTTGCACTTTACTTGCCATTTATCATCAATGATATGAAGGTCATGGTCGTGTCCATGCGCAAAGGAAAAATAGAATAGACATTTGAGTGTTCCATTGACTCAAATGGCATGTCAAGTTCGTTTGTCATGAAAAGCTCCCATTACCTTGCCCTTTCTTAGACACAACGGTGTCTAAGAGAGAGAGAGAGGGAAAAAAACTTAATGCATGAACAGCTGAAAAACTCAAATTTCTTTCTGTCAACAAAACATCTTTAACAGAAAGACTTTCTGTCTGGAATTTCTGTACATGATGGCTTTCCATGCAGGAGCAAGTGCCAATCTTTTCAAACACTTAAAGCCATCCTTCTACACATGGAAGGCTTTGTGTAAGATAGACCACTTTCTTACCAGTTGTTGTATGGGGTGACCTATAACTATTTTTTTAAAAGAAAAAAGGTGACTGTGGCTTGGGGTAATAGAGGTACAACAAAAAGAACTGAGCCAAGTGGGAATCAGACAGATAACAGGTCGATGTTTCGGAGCATCTTTTGTCTGTGCCATCCTAAAGAAGAGGCTGTGGCCCAAAACATCAACCTGTTATCTGTCTAATTCCCGCTTGGCTCAGTTCTTTTTGTTGTACCTCTATTTAGTTTTTGTTACTTTCTTCTTTTTCTTTTTTGGTATAAACCAAACTTTAAAGCTTAATTTTTTAAAATCATGGTGTTTCCATTAAATACAGATTTTTATGTTGCATTTTACATGCTGTTTCCAATATGTTAGCACTATACCACTGATAGCAAGAGAATGTTATTCCCTTATTTACTTCAACGCATCACACCAGCTGACTGCAGATGTGTCTCTATCGGGTGGTCTTTAGTAGCTAGATCAGTGCGTACTGATACTTGGTTCCTCACCAATTTCATGATGAAGATATTTCGTAAGGCATTTAACCTTACTTTTTTAATATCATGTCTTCCTGTATGGCAGATTTGAGTCACATTTATAAATGCTTGTAAATTTTCTGAGCAATGCATATTCAAAGTTCTTGATATTTCCTTCTTCTCATTATTATTGTGAGGACTTCATTTTACAGGTCTTTCAGTGTTCCAGATCGATGCACAGGTTATCTTGCACTTTCAGAATTGAACTCTTGTCGTCAGTGGAACTTTGTGGAAGTAAGTTTTTCTATCTAATTTATTTTCTGTGTAATTTTAGACATGCACAATTTAAAGAAAACAGCACTGTATAATATAACTTACAGAAATATGTGAAAAATGTTTTTGTGACAAAGAGTACCCACTTATTATCCTACCTCTTGTTATTTCATCAACCCTGCTTGTTGCCATATTCTGAGCAGAGTGGATCCTTTGACATTCCCATGTTATTCCCCCCCCCAAAAAAAAAAAACCACCCCAACCAAACAACACCCCCCCTCCCAAAAACAAACAAACAAAATTGATTATCAGTGGCTAGAGTTCTGTAGCTGGACAAACTACTGTTGCTGATACTTTTAAACACAAGCCGACAGCCAGTGAATTCAGGATAGGACTACATGTGTATGCAGAGCAAGCTTGAAAATGGATCTCACTTGCAACTGATATATGCTTATATGTATTTAGTGGAGTGCACTATGTCATGTTCTTGGCATTTCTTTAAAGCAGGGAAAGACAATTTTTTGTTTCCTTTTGTCTCCTTAGGTCAACGTCACACAGGAGGAGCTCGAGAAGTGCAGGTTGGATGCCATTGAAAAGAGTTTCAGTTTTACATGAGGCTCTCGATGAATATGATAATAATATACTAAGTTTAATTAGGGGTGTCTAAATTAGAACTAGGTATACCTACAAACATATATGTAGTTGTGTCAGTGATGCTGAATTTGCCCAAAACCAGCTGATACAAATTTACGAAGATCTACAAAACAGATTAACAAATTATTATCGTTTATGACAGTGCCATTATAATTTATTCTGCTGCAAACCATGACCAACATTGCATTGAATGATAGTGTGGTGCTTAATGCAACTGCAAACTGAAAATATAAAATTAAGATCACCCATAAAGGCAACACAATGTACCTTTTTGGGTAGGGTAAGTTTTATGATTAGTTTTGTAGACTTTTCTTCAGTGATCTATAAAGAAATTAAGAACTATCTGTGACAAGGAAAAACAAATTGGAAGAAGTTGAAGAAGATGGAACACTTACCTCAAAAACTTATGAAAACTAATGCAAACAAAGTTTTAAAGTTTAATAGTTTTCATATTTTGATTGTGATAAGATTTTCCAAGTTAAAAGTTTCTTGCCATTTGCAGCACATTGAAAAGGTGGCACTATAAACATAGTAAATAATGGTCTCACACAGTCGCAGCATACGTATGATGTCACATTATAGTGGATTTAACCCACCATGATAGCTATGTTTAGGTTTATGATTACCAGACCAGTTACCGTATCTGTTGATTGGATGCAGGTTTTGGTCAGTGTTCATTTTTGACCTTGGTTTGTCTGCTACAGATATCCATGGATAGTTTTAACGGTTTATTTAAATTTTGGAGGTGAAGATGAAGTAAAGATGTTAATGAAATGTCAGAGTAAACATAGACAAGTCAGTACATACTATCCTTCCCTATGTTCTTTTTCAAACAAAAAGCAGTCAACTTTTATCAAACAAGTGAATGAACAAATGGTGAAGTGGCAATACCCTCTGACTAACGCAAATGTTTAGTAAGAGGGTGTGGCAGCACTAGTCATGATTTAGCTTTGAGTCTGATCTTGAAAGATGGTCAGAACGGTGTTGAAGAGATGGGGTCAAGACAGTGCAGCATGATGCACAGGTGGTTAAAGGTGGGTGATGTGTAGATGGACATAGTGGAACTGCTTGAGTCACAGTGGGTCGATAAATTGGATGCAAAGATGATTGATGCAAGACTGATGGGAGGTGAGCAGGGATGAAGTGCAGAAATGTAACAAGCAAATATGAAGAAACAGCCAACTGATGAAACGATGAATGATGAAATGTCAGAAAAATAAGGTACAGAAACTGGAACTGGATACAAAATGGAACTGGAAGGAACACAGGTTGGCTTGCCTCCCCTGAAAAAGATGTCCCACATCTTGCTTGCAAAAGTTCATCTTGCATAACAGCAGATTGCTCATAGACAATGTCCATCACCACTGGTAATGCCTTGTCAGAGGACATTACCATCCACTAATGCAGATAAACGACATTGTTTACACGTGCATAAAATATTTACAGTCATTACGTTAAATGTCATTCTTCCACTTTTTCACACACTATCCTTATTAATAAGATGACAGATACTACAGACAAAATTAATAAGATGATAGGTACTACAGACGAAATAAAAGTCTGTATCATGTTGCTACCAGATACTAACAGAAGTGGAAACCGAAACGCAGTGTTGGTAAATGATGCAAACAACACTGTATGATTTTCTGTGGACGCTGTCACTATGTACTATAGTGCACAGTACAACATAAGACATGCGCTCGCATGTTCCTTTCTCTAGTTAAGTGCTGGATACTGACACACCACAATGGCTGATGTTAGATCTTTCAGGATACTTGATTTACAATTTGTGTAGAGAAGGTAAGCAAAGTCACTCAGATAATGATTGTTTATAAATTAAATGAAAACAATACAAATCTCAAGATAAGTAAACCTTGTCCAGCATGGGAAAATGTGACTGAATGATATACAAACACAAATGTTTGTTTACATGTTCGCTTGCAAATGACTTCCACCTCAGTGGCCTAGGGGTTAAGGTCTCTGCTTCCAGAGTGGGAGGTCGGTGGTTTACACCCCGGCCGAGTCAATCTAGTGGCACTATAGGAACAGTACTAGGACTGATTGGGCTGGTGTCAGTATAATGTGACTGGGTGGGACTGAAGCCTGTGTTGTGACAGCAGTCCTACGTGTGGCAGCACATTAACTTTGTCTTAACAACACCGTCCTGATACGCACCTAGTTTGCAGTGGAATGTTAATCAACAAACACCCACCCACCCACTTGATAATGGCTTGAACTTTTGCACTTAGTGCTGTCTCTAGGAAGGGATGTAACTTGTAGGCATCTGATCAGCTGTTGTTTGCAGTGTTGACTTCCTTTGTTAAAGCTGTAGTTCTTGGGTTAAATTAAAATTTAAAAATCCCCCCCCCCAAAAAAAAGAAAAGGTGTTCACTGTTCACTGAGGGCAGCAACCGCCATATCACAACCAGGGTTCCAGGGCATTACTGTTGATTTAAGAATTAGTGTATGTCGGTACATGTGCAATCACACATCATGCTGCCTTGCTAATAAAAGTTCTTTGAAAGGAATGCTGAGTATGGTGCTGGTGTAGACTGTATCAAGAAATTACAGGATGTGCCAGTAACTACAGCTGCTTGATCTGTTAAGGAGTGATCACATTAGGCACCTTGTTCATCCCCTCAACACTGTTTTGGACGACAGCATAGGCTGTGCTGTGTGGTTTGCTGCCAGAGGTGCGGGGATACTGGGTGCTGGGCCATGCAAGGGCCAGCCATATACCAGCAAGGCAAAGGTTTGTGTCTGACCTAAGATTGTCTAAATACAGACATTTTTCATTGCAAACTCTGATGTTATGATTTGTTTAATAAAACGATAATTTGATCCCATAATATGCTGATAAATCCTTTGTTGCTGTCGTGTTCCTGATCATTTCTGTTTTATGCACATCTTGTTTTCTAGGTCATTCTTTGTGGAATGGGAGCAGATGAGCAGCTTGCAGGTTATTCTCGTCATCGAGTTTGTTTTATGTGAGTGTTCATCAGTGTCACTGTGTAAGCTAATTGAAGACTTTCAGGCCTGTCAAACATGTTATGGTAATCATAAACATGACTGCATCAATGCTTTAACCAGTGAGTCCATATTGACATGATCCAGTGCTGCCTACTGTCCCTGAGAGCCTGTATTTCCTAGAACAAACAGAAAATATATCCAAGCAGGTGTTATTGCATGTCCCAAGATAGGCCCACACCACCAAAAACAGATTTGCGTACTGTCAGGAATGAGGAGATTAAAGTGTGTCGTTTTACGATGTCCCCATAATCCATGTCGTTCAGTGAGTTGCTGAGTTATCGGGCCCACTTGGAGACCAACCCGCTAGTTCTGGCAAGTCAAGCAAATTAGTTTACATAATGACGTAACTTTACGTTGAATAAATCTACAATTACAAAAGCTAGTCATTAGAAAAAAATGCGCACTAATAAATTTGTGGTTACTCTTAAATCTTTTTGCCATCTAAATGTGCCAAAATTGATTTGCAGATGCTGGTCTGACCGACTTCCTTTTAGACTGGGGCATTGTTGCTCAGGGCTCTATATAAGGAGCATTATTTCTGGTTCGCATTATGACGTGCATGGTTGTGCATAAAATGCTTACAGAAGCACTTCATTGTTGTGTAACATCTCTCAGGTTCTGGGCACTTGAAACATTTTTGTTTTGAAGTTAGCACTTCAGTTATTCTTGTATGTATGTGTTACAGAAAAAGCTCATGGGCTGGCCTTAACAATGAGTTGGAAATGGAAATCAACAGAATTTCATCTCGTAATCTGGGCAGAGATGACAGGTAGTTTTATAGTGTTTCCTTGCACATTCCTGACCAATCTGTCTCTGCAGGGGTGAAAGTCCTTCCAACATTTGCTGGAATTGATGCGTGTTGCTCTTCAAAGCCTCAGAGTTACATGCATATCTTCAGTATCTGTTTTGATCTCATTTGTGTTTGCTGTTTGTCGTCAGCATTTGTGCTGTGACACAGTGACTGTAAGTAAGGTTTTCAGCATGACCAGTTGTGTCTGCTGAATTTTCAAATTAAAAGGTTACAGAAGAATAATCATGACAAATTCCAGGAAACAATGTTTCCCAGGCTTCTGGAGAGTCTAATCACCTCATAAAAGCATCTGCAGGTGGTGATCCTGATTTCCAAAACCATGTTCCACATATTTGCTGGTCAGTAGTAAGTAGGTACCTGGGGTCTAATGATGGGAATTGTAAACTTCAGGGACACAGTTTTGGAGGTTACATTTTTCTTTACAGAATCATTGCAGATCATGGAAAGGAATCGCGATTTCCGTACCTGGATGAAGATGTGGTGACTTTCTTAGCTGCTTTGCCAGCACATCATAAGGTGAAAACTGCCTTTCACTGGTCGCTCTGGATGAATTATGCCATTACATCTTACAGTTCTAAATTCGTTTCAAGAGGTGACCTATATAACAGTAATATATGCTTGCCACCAATGATGCAGGGGGTCATTGGTTTGGATCCTGTGCCGAGCACATGTAGCATCTCTGTTTGAAGATGATCATGTGAATGGTCACGGAGACAAAACCATCAGTTAAACAATTAAGTTACCGTGTTTGCTTATCATTAGGAGACCCAGTAACTCACTGTTTAACTGATGGTTTTGTCTCAGGGACCATTCCTGGTTATGGTTTCCTAGTTATCATCAGGGTTTCCCCACAACCTTAGAAACTGAGGGTCTTAGGATCTCTCTGCTTCTGAACAGCAATGACAAGAAATTAGGGTGCCCATATTTTCCTGACTTAAAAATGAGGGAAAGGGAGAGGAAATGAAAATTAATTCCTAGGACACATTGGTGAAAATGTTTATGTATCCTTTCAGATTTATGTGTATAATAAATGGATGATCGTGCATGGTCACAGAATTTGTAAATACATAGTATTGATTTATAGCATGATTATTTTTGTCTTTGAAAGGCTGATTTGCGTTTACCAAGAGGTGTTGGGGAAAAACTACTTCTGCGTTTAGCAGCTTATCAGCTGGAGCTTTTTGGGACTGCCAGACTGCCCAAACGAGCCATTCAGTTTGGATCTCGCATTGCCAAGATGGAACAAAAGAAAGAAAAAGGCTCCCAAGTGTGTCAGCGTCTTGTCAACGAGTAGACCAGACCTCAGCTTCTTGTTAAGGTGATCTCTGCAGCAACAAAGCATTTGTCTATCTTTAAGAGACTCTCAGGTACAAACAACTGTATTGTATATTTGTATTTACATGTGATGCAGTTTATGAACATGAATAAAATTAACATAAAGCAAATACAGTTTGTCTTCCTGAAATATGCACAGGTGAAAAATGCACAGCAGAAACAGCAGATTCCACTGGTTAGAAGTTCTCAAAAGCAGAAATATGCAGCAGGGCAAAGTAAAAATAAAGCAACAAAGGTGTAGGTTTCTTGTATGTTTTGGTAGCCAGTTGAACATGGCTACCTCTCATTCATACTGGCATGGTGAACAACGCACAGTGTGGCTGCTACATCTTCTACAAGGGGAAAGCTACGCATACTGTTGTTTAAGGGCTTCCTACACTTGCAATGTTCTCTGCAATGTTTACCATATATGGAAGTTGCAACGTTGAGCGAAAATGTTTCAGGGAGGCCTCTCAACATTTTAGGGGATCACACGCCGCGCTATTTTCCAGCAGGGGCTCAAAATGTTGCAGCGTGTCAGCCAATCAGAAACAATCCTGCTATTTAGTGCGGTGTGGTCTAGCTGGTTTCGATCGTGTTAGGCATTCGATTGATAGTCATCTGGTCAGAAAAAACGATTTTCCAGTTAATTGATCTCTTGCAGCACCATCCCAGCATATAGGAAAACACATCCCCTGACTATTCAAACAGAGATTTAGTACGGGAAGTTTACCCGTCGATTGCGAGACGGCTGGGTCACGAAACTGTCGTGCGACATTCGCAAGAAGCGTCTGCTTTCGGTGGAGTCGTGTGGTGATATTCTTGTAGAAGACACGTACGCGTATGGTCCCAACTGGTTTCGACGAGCAATGCACTGTGGAACCCACATTCGTCTTTTCCATTTTGTTTTCTCAGACTGCTGGGCGAAAATAAATGCAGTCGCAGAAGCTGCAGCGGTCAGAATAAATTGTTCGTGATCATCCATAGTGTTACTATTGTCAGCCCCTAGAGCGAACACGTGATGATCATGTGACGATCTGGCTGGTAAAATATTGCAGGTGTCTTGCGCCCGTGTACGGAGAATGCTCGGAAAATGTTTTCGCTCAACGTTGAGAGCATTGCAAGTGTAGGAAGCCCTTTAGTTTAGACCAGAGTGTAGCTTTTTGCAATAAGTTCATGAGAATCATTGTGCGACTCATTGTCAGATTATTCATATTATGAGGAAATAGAAGACAAAGGAAGAGATTCAAGTCCATTCTGTTGTATGTTCGAGGCATTAGGTCCCGGAGTGCTGAAAAGAAACGTGCTGACCAGTTTAGCGATATTGATCACAATAAAGAACAATGAAAACACAGAGCACTGATATGTTCAGATTCTAACAGGGAGAGACTGTTGGATTTTGTGGAGATCCTAACGGAGATACTGCTGCATTTTGTGGAGAGACTACTGCATATAAATATGATTAGGTATGTGCACGGACACCTTAGTCCAAGTGTTGTTCCACACAGACAACACAAGAACAGAAACTGCATTATAGATATATTTTATCTTGTATGACTGTGTATCACCATGTTTGTGTTGTGATTAAGAAACAAGGTCTTTTATCAAAACATGAGTCTAAGATCAACTGGATGAAGATAATATTTGAATCCAAAACTCGTGTGCAACTCTCAGTTCCATCTGGAGCATACATGGTTGTGTACAATTGCATTCATTCGAACCCTTTCTGTTGCATTCAGCCAAGTGCACCTGCTATATGCCTTCATGATAAATTCAATGTGGTGCACTACCTCTGAAATGTCAAATTTTGCTCCAGCAGAACTCTGGCCCTCAGCTTCAGAAGACATAACCAGAAGAGCATCAAGAAAACACGTCTGCACTGTTCTATCTTAAATGTTCTTACTTAAGCATGTTGTTATGGAAATTGACATCCAGAACAATTTGTTTCAGTCAGCAAACTCCTCAGCACTTCCTAAGCCTGAAGACTTATCAGAAACTTGATGACACAGATGATTATATAACATCAAGGAGAAAGCATCTCAAATGGGAAAAATGGTGCCTGTTGACTTCAGACTGAATGTAGAATTGAAACTCATAAAAAGGCATTCCACCAGTCATGGCTTGGTAAATTTTGTTTGGAAACAACTTTTAACAAAAGGTGAAAGGTCCTGTTGTCTGCTTTAGGTCAGGGGAGTTAGGTTGTTAAAGACCCCTTTTCCGCTGGGTGAAATGGAGGAAGCATGATGTCCATGGGTATCAAATCAGCACCTTCGGGTTCTGAAGCCAGCACTCTAACCATGTGGCTGTCTTTCACAGGAAACAACTTAAAAACCCTGAAACAACTGTGATGGGTGGCAGCCATCACGGAGACGGTTTTGGCCACCACGCTCACAGCCACAGCGTTGCCGGGGG
>SMGT01013140.1:179700-206512 GCA_004794575.1 Lanistes nyassanus | reverse complement strand
TTAATCTTAAGTCTTGTGTGTGTAAGAAACACAAATTTTGGCATTCACGGCATGTACGCCGGCTTGCTGCTGTTTGCCCGGACAGTGCCCCCGTTGCGGTTCGCGTCCTACCCGATAAATGTGGGCGGCGGACTGGGCAAAGGGAGAGATGAAGGGCAGAGTGGAATGGGGAGACGAGCCATGTAGGCAGAGCACGAGCGAGCAGATCGGAACGGGCAGGCTCTCAGAGTGACCCTAGCTGTTGGGCAGCAGCAGCGGTAGCGGCCCCAAATAAATCTGTGTACAAGACGGAAAACTTGCCTTGGTTGGGAAGAGAGTGAGTGAGAGGGAGAGGAGCGAGAAAAGTTGCGGAGTGAACCTGCTCCGCTACACAACTGAATCACTGGAATAAATTCAAATTGAATGAAGAATGCCCACAAATGACTTCTTACATTTCTCGCGACCTCATGTATTAAAGTAGGATTTGCAGCCCATGCTGATTCCAGGTGCAGGTTGCTCACTTTAGAGATGGATAATAAACAGGTGTGCCTAAAACTTCGTTTTCAGACCAAATGCATAGTGGCACCAACTGCCTCTGCATAAAACACAAAGGAGTCAGGTCTTAAACATCATCTGGTGCAAGATTATTCAATGTGAATCCCAAATTGGTGATATGACTCAGGAGCAGAGTGACAAAAGTATGAAACAGCTGCACCAGTGAACTATACAGAGGAAGACCACACATGGATCACCCACATAGTATGCTCAGTGTTCTTGTTAAGTCAAGGTGGACCACTCCTTCATCCTCTTTATAGGCCAGACCAGGGGAGTGGGGGAATTACTGCACAAGACTGGGTGAAAGGGTTGGTGTTTTGCTTCAATAAAAGCAACAAAAAAGTTTTCTTTTTCATGACAGCTATGTGGAGAATAAGTTTAATGTAAATATCCACATCATACTGTTTTTGGTTCAGGACAACTCTGCAGCTGAGCTGCTGTGGAACTGCAAACAATGTACACATATTAAGTGTTTCATCACTTGCATTTAATAGATCTCTCTCCACCCCCCTGCCCCCTTTAATTTTCTTCAATCTCAGTGACCGCCAATTGCCTTTTTTTCCAAAGTGTTTGGTTGTGTTGTGACATCAGCTACAAAAACATTCCCCCTTTCCCCCAAACACTTTCAAGCTGCCAAAATAAAAGTCAACAAATGATTACAGTCAACAACTGTTTGCAAATACAAATAAGAACACTTCAACTAATCAATCATGCCATAGAACTGGTCAGGTAGTGTTAGAGGGAGAGAAAAGACTTCGCAAAGGCATCATCAAATAATGTTCATGTATACTTTTCCTATTATTAATAGAGTACCGTCATCATCATCTTTTATTACAATGATCAATATTTTTAGTTTTGGAGATGTTTTACAGAGACTCTTTAGAAAAACAGGAAAATATCATTAAATAAGTGTAGCTGCATCACCAACAACACAAAGTTGATGAAACTGTAGCAGTCCCTTTTTTGTGCTTAACTTTTGTTGTTGTTCAAAGGAACTAAAACATAAAGCCAAGTAACAGCCATCTGATTTTCCCTCTATTCTAAGAGGGTGTTGTAATAGGGAAGGTCTTAATAGGGAGTTCTACTGTACTAATCTTGATGTATCTGTAAAGTGTTGCTATTAATTTAGATGTATTTAAATGTACCTTATACTGAACTTTTGTCTTCAGTTTACCTTAAATCAGGTGATCTTTATTAACCATGTGACAGTAGCCACTTTTCCATCCCTAAGAACTGACAATTTAATTAGTTACATTTAACCCCCAGATTTGACGAGGTGTGTTTGTTTAAAGATTTGTAGTTTTGGCAAAGCTTCCATTTTCGTCAATTAACATACAAAAACCATGTTTCCATGTATAAGGCAAAGATGAACCACTTTTGGTTTAAAAATTTGTAAAAAGTCTCCGCAACACCCCATCCGATACAGCAGCCACAGCAGCAAATTTCTTCCGCAAGCCAAGTTTTTTAACAGTATTTTTAAAATTTCAAGTGAAAATGAAAAAAAGCTTCGAGTTGCTAGATACACAAATTAAGTACAGTGCACAACACTTCGGTAGACATATGAATAGATGCAGCTCTGCAAAAACCCAGTGTGGAAGCCCAGTCCTGTTGCCTCCCTTCAACTATAGGTCTCCAGTGAATACTTTTTCGGAAATTGCCCTTTGTATAGCCAAATATCTAGAATAACGAAAAATCGACCTAGGTATAGCCACACACCTAGGGTATAGAATTAACCTATATGATCTTTTTAAACACACTTAAAATGGATTTTGTTTATTGTAATGGTAACAACACAACTTTTGTAAAACTTTGATCATTTTATGAAGAACTGCACCACTGCAAAAATCATACAGTAAGCACAAGACTGTTGGCCCCAAGGATTTTTCAATGCAGTCACAATGCTCCACAAATCTATCTAAAGTTGATGTCAATAAATGCATAAAACTCAGTCTTGAATAAACACAAGAAAACTAAAATAAGTGACTAGGATTGAGGATTAACATTTATTATAGAGATTTAGCCATGAAATTTGTAGTCCACATCTTTCGAAACTAATGAGGAGTGGTGGCACTCCTTTAAACAATCACATAAAAACATAAATGGACTAACAAGAAAGAAGTTTATATGATAAATGTCCCAAAATAAGATGGTACACAAATAATTTACAGCCATAGATTTTAAAATTTAAGACCATAGTCTCAGCTATGCAAGAAATCTAGGTTCAAGAGCACGCACTATGCTAATTACATTCAAATATTTTTCATGCATAAACTTTTCAGGTGGTCATCCAAGAATAAGTTTCTGCAGTTCTTTGGTCATTTCCAAATTTTTAATAATTGTGCATTGACAACTGTTTGTTTGATAAAGTAGAAACACAAAATTGTATCTGTTCTTAGTAGTTGCTGTCATGCTTATTTGTAAGAGAATCTCCAGTCATGAAGTCAGTATTGTTTTCACAGTTAAGAATGGATTACTTTCTTCCCATTTTTCAAATGTAGCCACCTTGCATATTAATTATAAAGAATTGTGCAGAGTAGTCAAGCTAATCAGGCAGTGGACCCTAAGATGGGTGCGACAACAGCTGTAATGCACGTGTACAGTTCAGGTACTAAAGCCATCACTAACAAAAGGAGGAGCAGTAATCTGCATGTTGTTCTGTTGGATGCAATGTGGTGGCAGGATACGCAATACAGCTTGGACGTAACTATGTTGCTAGCCTCTCTATCCCTGATGCTAAATCTAATTATGTGACCCTGATAAAGTAAATAAGGACAGCTGCTGGCTGTTGGCACCATGGCCCTCTGCCTCATTCATATCTGGAGTCACACGTCATCCAGTCCTAAATTTTCCTTCATGCTCAGAGTTGGCAGAGAAATTGGAGAACCTGATAAGGTGGCATCCTTTAGTGCTGCAACTTTTGCAGAAAACAAAGGTGAACTCACATCTCAATGAAATGCTGTCACTGCTGCAAGACGACCATCCCTCCGGCAGCAAACTCTGACAAGACTCTAGCATTCTATGCAGAATTCCTTGCCTGTCTCCATCACACAAAATCTGACTAGCATCTTGCCGTCAGAATGTGGAGCAAAAAGACAGTCCTGCAAAAGAGCTAATTCCTTAAAGAAACTAACTAAAGGCAGCTGGTTTCCAAAAACTCTCCACAAAAACCACTGAACTAAAGGCACAGCAGTCGTCAGGAAGACATCCATGGCATCAGCTCTGTTACTGAAAAATACACTAATCACAGATAATTGACAAAAAGATGGTGCAGTGTGCACTTAAATGCAGGTCAAAACTGAAGCCCAAATCGCCCAGCATCTCTAGTGGCCAGGGCATGGCACTTTGTAGGGGAGGTCATCCAATATTGTCTGGCCTAGCTACGAGAAGCTCTTAGATTATGGTCTATGGCAAGCTGCAGTAAAGTCTTATGCCTAGAAAATCTTTATTTTAAATGTGGGACCTGGAAAGCATGAAAACCAGTTAAAACTACAATTAAAACAAAGAATACAGCCTTAGAGTCTAGAGTTAACAAGTCGGGATCAAACTTCTTGTGTGCTGTCTATCGAGATCTCTTTCTCTCTCTCACACACACAAACACACATAAAATGTGCAAAGGAAACCTGCTGCCACATGACTGAAAGTATTAACACACGATTCGAGAATAGGCATAAAACCAGATGTGTACAAATCTGGGCCTCACCAAGACATATTACATACTTCCCATGTCAGCATGTATTTAGGACTGACAGTTCCAAAACCAGATGTGTGCACAAACTACAGGCTTATCTCTTGCAAAACAACAAAAAAGAAAGATAATCCTGTGTATTTCCTTGGGTGACTGCTGAGCAGTAATCTGTATTGTGCTCTGGTTTGCAAAAAAAATTTTTCATATGCAGAGTGACAGCAGATGCTATATGTGCCAAGCATTCATTGCACAGTGGTGCTGTAGATTGTGGAAACACTTTTGTGATCGAGTGCAGCATCTGTGTGTTATCTGCGCATTAATGCATTGGCTCAGAACCACTGCTTAACTCAACATCTACTTTGTTTCAGAACTCAATTATTTCTTCTAAGTAGAAGACAACAAAAAATGCTTACTAGAAATGATTTTATTTGGAATCCACATTGGTCCCTCACTATTCAGCTAGGCTGGTCTAAACTTATTAGTGCAGTCTATTTTATTCTCTCACATCCATTGTGCCCAGTGCCTCAATGTTACCACCACCCAGCCTTCAGATGTTTTTCTTTCCGTCCCAGGCTTTGACAAAAGGGGGTCAGTCTACCCTATCTTGGTCCTCCCTCAAAGTGTTCTATTCAACGTCTGTTTTCATAGTCACTCCCACTCCAGCATAAGTATACCTGCCACTGATTGTGAGAGATGTCTACATCGCGGCTGTCTAAATGAAGTCTGGTCACTTTAGCATATTAAATTAAAAACTTGCTCTTGTCTTGGATGCCTCAAATTATATGGTGGAGTGTCAGCATGTATGCATTCAACAGAGTTCCATGTGTGTGCATTTCTGAGTGTGTATCAGCCAGAGGCAAAGGGAAAAGAAAGAACTGGTTGCTGACTGTGATGGTCCACAACTCTGTGCATTAGAGTGACACACCAACCTGATTTGGGTACTAATTCAGCAACTGTGATGGTCCACAAGTCTAACTGTGCATTAGAGCGACCTACCAACCTGATTTGGGTACTAATTCAGCAACTGTGATGGTCCACAAGTCTAACTGTGCATTAGAGTGACACACCAACCTGATTTGGGTACTAATTCAGCAACTGTGATGGTCCACAAGTCTAACTGTGCATTAGAGTGACACACCAACCTGATTTGGGTACTAACTCAGCAACTGTGATGGTCCACAAGTCTAACTGTGCATTAGAGTGACACACTGACCTCAGCTTAAACTGGAGACAGTCTATGTTGTTGGGTAAGGGTAGACGTAGGGGACGAAAAAAGCAGCACACAATATCTAGCCAACAGATGAAGGCTGATAAATGTGATGCTTATGGCAATGCCACACAGATGTGATTCATTTCAAACAAAAACCATAATGATTCAATGTAGTTTCAATGTGATTCACATATGGCATCGCACCTGAAACCGATTCAAGGAATCATGATTTGCTTCGATTTAAACTTGATTAGAGCCTAGCACCTGCTCTAGACCTCGGGCATGCTGCATGATTCGCATTTCATGATTCAGAGTGCACCAGCCAATGAAATGTACGATTGAGATCATGTGATCCATCAATCTCGATGAATATGCTAAAGCAACTGGTCCACTCAGAAACTTTTGATTGAAAATACCCTTATTGTGATTGATATATGTCAAGCTCACGAGCCTTCATGGGACATAAACCTTATCAAAATCAGCAAGTGAAGAAAGCAAAGGACTTCATAAGGCATGGATCTTGCAACCTGAAGGGAGAGAACCCGTGTACTGTTTTGCTGTGTACGTGGGCTGCCTGCTTTGTGTGGCATACCATTGCAGCAAAGCAGGATTCACATGGCAAGAAGCAATACTGATTCGCAGAATCATGATTACTGAAACAGCAATTAATGTTTCTCGTGTGGCATTAGCTGTAGAGTGACAAATGTGGACTAAGACATAACAGTGAAAAGCAAGAAAGTTTTCAAAAGCCAAAACCATATGCATGCATGCATATGGTATGCTTGTGTATGGTATACATGTGTGTGTGCATGCAAGTGTGTATGGGTGCATAAATGCAAGTGGGGGAGCGGAGATACCAAGGCAGACTGTGGGTGGAGTGGGGAACCACTTAGAGCTGTATATGAGTTGTCACTTGTGAGGCTTTTTTTTTGTTTGGATTGTGGGAGGGGGTGAAGGTTGGAGTGTTTGTGAGAGCATGACACAGGACACATAGTAAATAACTAAATTTCTGGAAACACTTGGAGACAATTTCTATTGTCCAGGACAAAAGAAGGCAACACTTAAAATTCCAGTCCTTTCCCCGACAATCACCTCATCCTTTCTTTTCCACATTTAAAAGCAGTTTTCCACAAATGCCTGATTATCTAAACAGATAAATGGTCATTTCTTTATATAAATATCAGCATACTTTACAAAATAAAAAATACAATAGATTAGATGAATTCTTTTCACCAGGTAATATGTACATTAAAAGCTCCATAAACACTCAAAAAATTAACAAATCACATGATCACCAGCTTGTCAGTTCAGTCTTTAAACAAATTAAACTTAGGTATATAACTTTAATCATTACAGTGAACCTTTTCCACTCACTCTTCCATCCATTAGGTGATAAACTACACGTTAGCATGTCAAGTACAGCATGCCACGAATCATCCAAATATAACAATGTCCATACAAATGCAACAAGCATATGCAAATGCTCGCACACTCTGTATACAAGTGTGAACACTTGCCATCTGAAAGTTTTAGTTAAATGACAACTTGCAAGCCAAAGAACAAACATGAGCTTTGTACTTTCTCACTGGTTTTTCAAGGTTGTGTCCAGAAATCTTGCTCCTGTTCTTAGACAGTACATACATTTGACAGCCCAAAGATTCAGAAGACACAAGTATACACATGCATTCATGCCTGCAGTTACATATATGTACTCTTATCTGTGCATACATTTCACCTCTTGCCATGTTGTCCTCAAGACTCAATAAGCTCCTTCCCCCACCCAAAAACTCCAGTATTTTTTAAAGCAACTGATAAATCATACAGATCTGTG
Organism: Lanistes nyassanus; assembly: GCA_004794575.1. Classification (NCBI taxonomy): domain Eukaryota; kingdom Metazoa; phylum Mollusca; class Gastropoda; order Architaenioglossa; family Ampullariidae; genus Lanistes; species Lanistes nyassanus. Next base: position 199,252 of record SMGT01013140.1, on the reverse strand, counting down.
ACAACTGCCAACATTTAATAATGGTCCTTTCTCTTTTTTCCACTGTTGTTGTTGGCATGGCTTGGACAGTTTCCCCACCCCACCCCCATTTCCAGTATTGCTGTGATCTAAACATTAAGTTTTAGCCACATCACAGGTAACTGTTAGAAGTTCCTAAGAGTGAATAGTTTTAGCCACATCACAGGTAACTGCTAGAAGTTCCTAAGAGTGAATAGTTTTAGCCACATCACAGGTAACTGTGGGAAGTTCCTAAGAGTGAATAGTTTTAGCCACATCACAGGTAACTGCTAGAAGTTCCTAAGAGTGAAATGGGTTAGGGATGGCATAGCTCAAGGACCGCTGTGCAAGAAGCACCACCACAGTGTAAGACTGAAAGGGAAAATTATAAGAATGTGCCAGGCAAACTTGTGATGTCCTTACATAAACTAGTGTTGCTGCCTGTACACCTGTCTGGTTGCCTGGTGGTGGTGGGGGGGGGGGTGATGCTAGGAAGCCACTGTCCTCAGTCTGTCACCGGGGCTTGGGTGTCTTCAGATGGGGCTTGGGTGGGGCGTGGGATGTTACAGTATGCAAAGCCAGCCAAAGAAATTGGATGCCATTTCTTTTCATCAATTCATCAATGCTGGATGCTATCCACTCCATTTATGCATCGATCATATCAAAACATGCTTTTACAAAATTAACAATTATCAAGACTGTTTGCATGGAGCAAAGCCAAACCTACTAGATGTCTTTCTTTTCTGTTTTCTGTTTAATTTCTCGGGGTTAGTAGTTGTTTCCTGAGCTTGATCTGTGGCAACAGCAGATCCTGAGTTCTGACTTTGATCACAAAGCACACCATCTTTCACCACTGGGAACCCTTCTCCTGTAGAAAAACAAAAATATATTCAGCAGCAGTCTCTGCCAACACCACATGTAGTGGGTCAATGTAAAACTCAAATATACTCAAAACCAAACGAAAAACAAAATGACACATGGACAAGGAGTCATCAAATTTTACAGATTTGGGTTCAATGATACCAACAAAAATTAGGTTGACATGATGTCGCATGGTCTGTTGAATGCAGACCTTGATAATGACGTGCCTGGTGCAAAAGCATGTCTCTTCTGGTGCACTAGACTCGGAAAGGGTTTTTGCTCGTGCATCATGAACAAAAGCAGCAAGACTACAACTTTCTTTGCAAACAGAGGACACTACCCACTAGCAATAAAAACTGTAGCTCGTATGCTCCGAGACAGACCACCTGTCAGCAGCTAGAGAATCCCAAGATTGAACGCTGCAAATCAAAAAGAGCTATTGGACCACTGCAGGCTGGAAACTGCCCAAGTGTCGTTGCACATTTACTGGGTATGGCAGTTTCTACAATCTGCAGTTTATGGGCTCGCTTTCAACCCACTGACAGCACTTGAGATGGAGTCAGAAGCGGATGACCTCATGTCACGGCTGCACAACAGGACAGGCAAATCTACCGTGACCACCTGTGCCATCGGTTCCTCCCTGCCACAGAGACAGCCCGAGCCACTATTGGAAGCTATGGAGCTGCCATCAGCCAGCAAACTGCACATTGCCAGTTGTCTGAGCAACACCTGTACTGCTGCTGTTCTGCATGGCTGTCATTGCTCACTGCACAACATCAGCAGCAGAGAATGCAGTGGGCTCACTCAGGAACACCTGAACTGGACAAGGAGGCGACGGCGAGACATCCTCTTTTTCGATGAAAAGCGCATTTGCATCAGCCACACTGACGGCCGCATCAGAGTATGGAGGTACACCAACAACAACATCCTGCAGCATAAGTGTTGGGGAGGCCCCAACTGATTTGGGGTGGAGTTGGCCTCAACCGACTTGTGGGCCCCATTATCTTCCACAACATCGGCCCTGGACGAGAAAACGGCATGACAGCACAAGGCTATGAGGCTGAGGCCCCATGTCGTGCAATACTGCCAGCAGCATGGCAATCTCACCTTTCAGCATGACAAGGCTCACCACAGCCTTCCTGCAGGAGAACAATGTTCAGGTGATGTCTTGGCCCTCCATGAGCTCAGACCTCAACCCACTCAAGAACCTATGGGACCATCTATAGAAAGAGCTGGATGCTGTCCAGCTGAGGCCAACAACAGCTCACCAGCTAGAGCAGGCCCTCAGGCAGATCTGCACAAATATGCCTATGGTGATGGTGAACTGTCTGGTGCACTCCATGCCTGCCAGGTGCCAGGCTGTTGTCGACGCCAATGCAGGATACACCTGCTATTGACTTTGGACTGAATTCAGATGTTTGGAATATTCTAAACAGTTGTTCGGCATGGCAGATGAACAAACATTTTGTAAAGACTCACTGTATCGATTTTCTTGAAAATTGATCGATTCAAACCCATCTGAATGAAAGGAAAAAATTCAAATAAAATCACCACCTCCCTCAGTTTGCATCTGTTGGTTTTCAGTATATTTAAATGAACAATAAGAACAACAAAAATCCCTGCTTCATCTGTCTCTCAGTTTACTAAGCAGCCAAAGTAGGGATAGCAAAGTTCCAAAATTTTCATGAGCCAACTTTTGAAATTCACTACCCCACTGAATTTTCCACAAGCCCAGGTTGTTATTTTAATTTGTAAAAATTTTCTGCAATGAGTCTCTCTAACACATTTTAAAGAATTACTACTGCAGCATTCACCAAAAAAAAGGCTAGGGATTTGTTATGATTTTTAATGCCTCAGTAAGACTTCTAGTTGCCATGGCCTATCACACCACCACATTTCTCATCCCAGCAAAACACTCAAAGATGTGAAACTAAAGGTAAGCATAGACTGAAAGTATGGTGTGGGGTACCTACCACATGCACTGTAAGTGTATGCACTGATGTCTTCAAATTCAGCATTACCCTGATCTATAGATGGAGAGGCTGGATTATGCAAGACCTCCAGGTATGGAATCACCGTCATGCTACGCAGAGGGTCCCCTCCTTCTGGATGAGGAGGAAAGTTAACATGCTCTGGTGTTCGTGGGTGCTTCTTCCGAAACCAGCTGGAAAATTAATGAATGTGTCAGACTGAAAATGTAATCAAGCATTATGAAGTTTGTGTCATAAAATATACACAGTAGTCTTAGTCTATAAAACTCTATGGCAATGGAAATATGTACCTGTAATCAGCTGCCTGGAAGCTGCAGTGCACTATTTTTAGGAAATCATGATCAAGAAATTTGTGCAGAACAGTGGAAATTTCCAACTCTTTATACATCAAAACCCATTTTTGTGTGAGCGCCAGACAAAGCCTCTGTACAACAATAAGTTGGAATCTATCATGCAATGAATAACTATAAATTACTATAAATAACTATAAATTACTGCTCTCTTTTCCCCCCATTTTAAAATGCCAGCCTCATGATTAAAAGTGTCTATATTCTGACTGCCTGGATTTCTTTAAAAGTAAACGTTGGGTGTACACACATGGGCTGATCCAAAGATTTTAGTTGATCTAATGCACTGCAGATTACTTGAACTAAATGATAGTTGACGTGATTTCTGGCACATGATTAGCCTGCTAAGACTGGGCATCCCCCTGGCAATGCATGCGGTATGCTTAGTACAAAGAAAAGTGCTGATAATGGACACATCACTAGATTTAAATAGAATGTGCATTCTAACCAAACTAATAAAGCAATTTTGATTCACATAAAGGGCTTAAGAAAATTAAAAAGAAAAAGGATATCAGAGACTTACTCATGCTGTTTTATTTCCTGTAGAGTCATCCTTACTGATGCATCTTTGGCCAGCATACCTAAGTCAAATAATCCACAAAACCCAATTTTAAAATGGCAAAATCTACCTTGTGAAATAGTTTTAGCCCTAGTAAAATGCTATTTGCTGAGGCCTACTGGGATACAAGTGTGGTGACAGAGAACAGCTGTGGTAAAATATAAATCCCTAAGGTACAAGGGCTGGTAACAGCAGTTAACGGAATCACAATGTGCCCTCACCCCATAAACAATCTAATATATAAGGCCAAATGTGTGTTTGTTTGTGTGTCATACAAATCTGCAAGCCTGAACCAATCCACACCAAATTTGGCAGGTGGGTTCCTTTTCAACCACAAATGGTCACTGGCCATATTTCAACCCTGTACCTAGGCCTAAACGAAAATGAAATATGACGACGCCCTTGACAAGTCAAATACACAGCAATAAGTGTACAAAGGAGATCACCAAAGTTCTCTTTTGTATAAAGATTGCTTTCCCTTGCCTCATTTGACAAGCCAAAGCATAAAATTCGCCTTTGTGTGTAGCTAATCAAAAGGTGAGCTCTATACCCAGACTGTGTTTCTGGGGGAGGGACTATATTTCCAGGGGAGGGGCCAAGGGTGCTTCTGAGGGAAAGAGTGGTACGGTGGGAGTTAGGGAAGGGTAGGGGTTAAGGGTGGTTTAGGGGGTGGGGTTAGGGAGTGGTGAGGATTGGGGATAGGGGGAGGAAAACACTAGTACTGACCCTAGCATTGTTGACACTGCAGCACGATGTACTCGAGATAAAGCTAAAGGGCAGTCTTAATCTGCCGCTATGACCCTTTGATGCTATGACGGTCATAGCATGCTGGGCCGTACTCGCTATGAAGTTCACAGCAACATAGCTGTTTCAGGCGCACAATGGGCCCTGCGCCACTGGGTGCAACAAGTTCAGCCAAGTCCCAGGCTGCTAGGTCATTGCTTGAATCCAATTGGTTGATCCAGATAATTATGTAAGGGCAGATAGTCAAGGATGAGATTAGGGAGGGGGTCACAGTGAATACGAACATGTGTTTCTGTCAATTGAAAGATACATTCTTACCCATTCCTAATAATATTTATCAGGAAATATATTCAGAGATCCATGAAATAACGCAGCTATCCACTTGGGTTTGCTTATGTGAAGAATGTGCATTAACTATTTCGAACCAGTTTCAAGAAATGCGAAGGGTTTCACTTTCGATGCCAAACAACTGACCCTGTCATTAACTTCCATTTATAAATATAAATTTAAAAAAAACATAAACTAAGCAAAATGGTTGAAATGGGGAAAAAGTAACACTTCAACCTGTTTTTCCAAAATAAAAAGTTTGGTATTTCATTGTCAGTGCAGCTTATGGTATCATCAGTAAGTGTAGTTGGTGTTTTACTATTATTAACACATTTACTATATTTTGATAGGGGACAGCATATAACATGCTTTCTTGCAGAAACGATGGTAGGATTACCTGTTGTTTTCTCATGCTTTTGTTCCTTCATGAACTTTAGTACAATCGCAGCAGCTAAAGCAAGTTTCTCTCCAACTGATAACAAGATGCCATCTTAGTAAACTAGCTGAGCTGCACAAAGATTACTGTGACATGCACAGTTAAGACACGAAGCATTTTGGAAACACTTTGCAAAGCTGTCGTATATGACATGACTATGCCTCTGTGGCAATGTGTCCCTGTGCTCATCAACATTCCCAGGTACACAATCTTGTAATCAGACCTGGATTGGCATACCTATGCCTTTTGGTGTACAATGCCAGGCCCTGATATATATTTACACTAACATAAATATGCAGGTAGTAACTCTGCTAAGATGAAGTAAGTAACTATTATGAAGAAATGTATCTTGATAAACCATTGTCACAGAAAGAAACTGCTAAAAACTAACCTCTTAGTAAGTCGGCCATTAAACTATCCACACCCTCTGGTATAGTGAAATGTCCTTTTCCAATGTTTTCAAATAGTTTGTAGATGGTGTCTCCTTCAAAGGGATACAAGCTTGTTGTTATGTTGTACCTGAAATGTACAGGCATCCTTGCTTACTGTAATAACTCTGATTAATAAAGAACAAATGAGGACCGAGCGCTTAAATTATTGAAAGATAACTCCAACAAAGGTACTGGCAGTGCTCAAACATAGCCGTATGCAGATGTGTGTGCCCAAGGGAGCTTACCGTACCCAAACATGTAGCAAAGAGAGGGCCGAAAGAAAGGAACTTGGCAGATCCTCAAAAAAAAATCTGCCATCCCTTTCTTTATAACGGCGCTATTCTTCACACAGCTAACTCTGACTAACCAGTTGACTTTAGTTCTACTAGTTTTGACAGCCAAGTTTCTAAAGCTTGCTATCTGGAGGAAGAAGGATGCTTTGTTATTGTCAGAAAACTCCCTAAGTGAAAACAAAGGAACTTAAATTAGCTAAGATTAACAAAGACAGTGTCAATGTTTTGGGGCATATCCCTTCATCAGGACTACACAGATAACTACTAAAACCAGATACTTAACTGAATAAACATGGACAGCACACCTAGACTGCAGGAAAGGAATATGTTGGAAAACAGGGACTAAACTGCATTTGAAAGTGATCATCCTCTACTGCCAATCAATGGCAATAGAATCTGCAGCCAATCAAATCCAAACGAAATGCAAATACTTCCCAAACTAATTTCATTTCTAAATTAGGGTGGCGTTGTATAGCTGTTTATATGTCAGTTATCTTCAATGCTTTGTTGGAAAGCGTCAAAAACAGCTGATTTACTGTCATACTAGCTCTTCTGGTCAGATTTTGTACATTTTTATCCAGACTGATTTACATATATAAAAGATGTTTCTCCAGGCTTGTTTAACTGGTACAACATATTGTAACTGTCAATCAGGTTCGGGACAGGTACTTACTAATAAAAATGAAATTAAAAAGAGAAGACTTACAAAGTAACGCCAGCTGACCAAACATCAACCTTGAAGCCAGGAAAGGTATCCAGTCCATTGGCAATCTCTGGAGGTTGGAATGCAGGGGAGCCCTGGCTGGTCCGACAAGTATCATCCACAGCAAATATGTCTAAAGCCTAAGGGATTGGAAAGCAACCAGAGTGAACATGCATGCTATATTTTAGCGTTAAGTTTTTGGGGTTTGGTTTTTTTTTAATGGTGGTGGGGGAATTGCTTGAGATTCTCATCTTAACTAAACAAGGTATTTGTGCAGTCTGTTAGGATGAACAGCATATGAATACCAGACACCAAGTAAATACCAACAGAAAACAGACATGCCTACCCTCAAAGTTGACTTTCAGGAACACTACCTTCAAAAATCAGGCACAGAGCTAAACTTTCAGGAACTCTCCTTATCGACACATTCATGGCATATCGTCATCTTTGTTGCTCATGCTGCCAACAAAAGACTGACCTTGAGGCGGACACAAAAATCTAAAATATTTTTGGATGTTTTCTCTTGTGATTTCTTTCCTTCTTTCTCAGTGTTTCTTGCAATGTTACCTGCCTACAGTCATCTTTTCCACCAAAAGAAATAAAAAAATCCCAACTTGACCAAATGCAAAGCCATCTCCTTACTTCCCAAACACTAAATACTTTTCTGTGGATTCAGTTCTGAACAACTGAAGCCATCATTTTTATCGGAAGAATTGGAGCCTGCTCCGGTGGTGTTTAGTTCACTTCGATTTTCATCAAAGATCAACACACTCATTCTCTTCATCATAACCCCACCGACTGTTCCTGACTGCAAGCAAAACTTTATTTGAAATTCAACACAGCGAGTAAACAAATTCCGTGGAAGGAAAAGACTTGATTAAGGCTTAATTCTACAAGCTATTAAAGGCTTTGAAGTGTTGATGAACCAAAGCACACCAAGATTTTTGTGTTTTAAGTTACCCTGATATCTGGTCTACAGTCATCCCTCAGTTATCGCGGTTAATAGGGACCAGAACCGCCCGCGATAAGTGAAAAACCGCGAAGTAGTGTCACCCTCTCATTTTTAACATTTTCACAATTCGCTTATTACGAGAAGTCACAACTCGCTTAGTGTCCTTGGAGAACGATGTCGGGGCAGTTTTACGGATATTCACTTCATCTTTTTTTATGTAGCGAACCGTCGATTCGTTCAATCCGTAATGGCGTGCAACAGACGCATAGCTATGGCCTGCCTTAAGCATGTCCAATAAATTCACTTTCTCGTTCACCGTCATCATTTTTCTCTTCTTCTTGGGTTCACTAGAGGGTGGAGGACGTTTAGGAGCCATTTTCAAGGGCGTCACAAGCACTATTTTGCACAAAAAGATACAAGAGAACAGCAAAAATTAGCACACCTCGAGACTAAGCATCACTCAAACATTGATTTGAATGAGCGCAGTCGTCTTCGCTGGATATGAGAGCGAGATGCTAGCCAGCCAATCAGAGACGTGGATTTTAAATTGTGTGGGCACTCCCTGCCTTCTGCTGGCGTGCGGGCAACTTTCGCGCCATAATTCTTCAATTTTGAATTTTTGATGAATATTTTTTAACAATCCGCGATATACTGAGGCCGCGATAAATGAACCGCTCAGTAGCAAGGGATGACTGTATTTGTCTGCCTCATGCTCCATCTTTTGTTGGCAGCATGAGCAACAAAGATGACAATATGCCGTGAATGTGTCGATAAGGAGAGTTCCTGAAAGTCTGATTGACTGAGGAACACTGTAAGCCAATCAGAGACAAGGTTCTACAGATGGTTTGGTTGCAATATCTTCACAGACGCTAAAAAAAAAAACGTTCAGATCAAATTAATTTTTTTATAACGGGCATGAGATTTCTGTAATTTGCGGAACGCTAACATTTTAGGGCTATTTTCAGGAACAAAATACAGAAACTCGGAACAGTAGGCATGTCTGAGAAAACAAAAAGGGCGACAGAGATCAGGGGTTCATACATCATCATCCACTACCTCAGTGGTTCACGCCCCAGACGTCACACCTAAGACTTACAAATTGCCAATCTAGTACCTGCCCTGCCAGATGCCTGGCACTATCAGGAACAGTACTAGGGCCCGTTGGCCCAGTATCAGTATAATCTGACTGGTTGCTACACCAGTCCCAGTGTGGCAGCACACTAAGCAAAACTATCCCAATATGCACATAATTTCCAGCATGACATTACGCAAGAAACCACCAGCAACCAGTCAACATCATCATCACCACCACTACCACTTGGTATCCCTCCCAGGACAGTAGGCAACGCTGTATGTGTGAGATACAGACCAGTTTCAATGTAAATTTTCAACAAATGTCAAAAGCATACATTCAAGATGTTTTTTAATTAAAATAATCTGCCAAAGGCATTATTTTAAAATAAATCCTACAAGTCCTTTAACAGTTGGAATTTAAGGGTGCATTTTAATCCCAAGATGTCCAAATATCATGGGGGTGGCAAGTTTTCATTTCCTCTTGTGCCCAGGTGACAACTGTGTCACAGGGAGCCCTCTGACCTGCAGAAAGGCTCAGGGTTATCTAAGGCTGGAAACAGCCACTGATCTCATTTACAGGTATGCCTCCAGTTACATCCATACAGCAAAATCCTTTTTGAAAATAGAATTAAAATTTAGTCTTATCCGCAAAATGTATACAAACTGGTTAAAAGAATTAAGGCTTAATTTTTGTGTGGAGTCATATTTTGAAGAGTTGAAGCTTGCAAATTCCTCTGTTTTCTTTTCTCTCACAGCAGCAAGTTGATATTGTTATTCTGACCTCTGCCACTCCCAGATCTGTGATCTTCAGCACCTCATCCTGTGTAATCAGCAGATTTCCTGGCTTTATGTCCTTATGCACAATACCTTTGCTGTGTAGATATTCCAGTCCCTCCACAAGCTGGCAGAAATACCTGCAAAGAAAGCCACAACACAGCCTCTAGAGGCTTTTAATACGAATTTTTTAGTGTGATTTTTCCACATATATTCCCACAGTGATATAGCAAAATTATCACACAAACCATATTCCATATGTATCTGTTTATGTCTTATAATACAGAAGTTTGCAACTTTTTTTTTGGGGGGGGAAGCAATATTGTGGAGCTGCTCAACCCTCATAACACACTATTTTTTATCAGTTGATAACCGATTCTGGTCCAATAAGAAATGTTTGTAAACAGTACACCTCCCATTACTTGCTAACAATAGTCATGTGCTTCTAGCCTGATTTTGTTAATATTGGATCTGTTCATAAACAGGCACGAAAAACTTCCAAGGCCAAAACATTGTGCATGAGCCTCTCCAACTTTAACTGGTTGACTAGTCATACAACTTCTCACATAACAAGATTATCTGTCTTTTTATGTCAGTTAATCCATCACATATGCCTGCAGATACTTATTTTATAGGGATATAAAAACTAAATCCAAATTTTTGCTCTTAATTTGTGTTCAATAAGACATACTGTACCTCGACTCAAAGTGCTAAATTTCCTATTTAGCGAATCCTAACCGCACCTCAAAACAAGATACAAATACCCATCCCTGGTAAGGCCTCCTGTGCACATCCATACTGCCCCTTACCTCTAGTGATTTCTGTGTGAGCAAGTGTTGCTTGATAACTAACAGAAAACTGTGCAAAGTCCTGGCCAAGGAATAAACATGATTTCAGCCAGCCAGCAGTGAGACAGTTGTCTCCAGCAACACTGCACAGAGTGCAAGTGTGATGCCTGGACTCCAAAGATGCAAAAATTGGACAGCCAAGGTGGTAAGAGGCCATGGGATTGAGTCCACAGGTGTGAGGTCCACTGAACTTGAGGCGATGGCTCACCCACACTGCTGGATGTAACTCCAAATCTGACAGGGTGTGTACCTTACAGGTATGGAACCAGAGGCGAGAAGAATCAGGTAAAGCTGCCTTTAAGGGAGCACCACTTGGGACACTAGATGAAGAGGCTGGAGAGAGGAGCACAGTGCTGCGAGCACTGAAAAAGAGGTCCGACAATGAGGGGTTCAGTGACCTCTAGACTGAGTCAAGACTGCATCTCTGATGACATCAGAGACGAGGGTTGGGATTCCCCTAAGGGCAATGCCCAGCTACTGCAGGGTGGAGGGTACAGTCACTTGCTGGGCCCTCACTGTTGATACAGACAGGCAGAAAGTACCTGCCAGAGGAGGCAAATGCCTTGCCAGATCCGCTGTCCACAGACTGCTCCTATCTAAATGCTATGTGCGGCACCAGGCAACCCAGTGTTTCAAAAAGTGTCGGGCACCCAAGAGGTGTAGCTCAAACAAAAGAAACAACAGGGTGAGGGCAGAAAAGCCAAGACACTCAGCACACCATGCCCCACATGCAATGCACGCTAAAGGCAAAACTAGGGTTACATGCTGCCACCCACAACTGTGGCCAGATAAGAGCCCCATGATGCACCCAAAGGGGAAGTGGTTCCATTCACAAAGGCCACAGCAGGTCTGGAACCACGCCTGCATCAGCCAAAACAAAGGCTCGATGAAGAGACAGGGAAAAACTATCTCCACATTCCGCACTATGCAGGGGAATGGAGGGGGAGTGGGGGCCAGAAAACCCGAACCTTCATGCTCCACCTCTTCCAGAGAGAATGAATCCACCGCCCAGGGTTCCAAAACTGGAAAGGGATGGTAGGCAAAACTCAGAAGCTGCCTTACTGGACCTAGTACCAGACCAGTAAATGGGTGGCCAAAAACAGGTAATGTGAACTGTAATGTGTGAAGGCATTCTAAACAGGAAGCTTGTGGGTACGAATTCCCAGATGAAGTCACGCATGTATGCGAATGTTTAAAAAAAAAAATGGGAAGGTGGTGGAGACCCGAACAGCACGTAAACTCCCCTTGGCACAGGTAATGTTCAGGTTTTGTCCCCAAAGTCACTGTTCCTGTCCACATTTGGCAGGTGATTGATCTAAGGTTATTTACCAATTTAGTGTTGAAAACTAATCCATGCCGATCATAAGTGTCCCAAGACAGCAGGTAGTTGCTCGTCTCCAGCCCACACAAGGCAGGTTTTACTGTATACTCAAAGACTTGAGATTTTTTAAGTATGCTTTGTAACTGCTTTTTTTTAAAAATTGGACAGCTCTGTCACTAATGTCACTCACCAATGTGCCTGCCAGATGGGAAACTTTTTCTCTGGTGCACATTCCAGCATTTCTTGAAGCTCGCTGACACAATACTCCATAATCATGTACCTGTACCAACAAGAAAACCAGTGCATGCACGAACATGTTCAAACACATATAACAGCAAAAAAATAACTGCACACATGTTGTTGTGCTCCCAGTAATGATAATGCATCCTGATATTCAGTGCTTCTGGAATTTTTTTTTCAAACCAAGGGTCAAATATAATCCTCTAGTCTAAAATCTGAGAGACATTTTGTGTTTAAAGAAAAGGAGAAGGGATCCATCTTCTTAAATCTCTCTATTGTTCTTAAACTTTTGCAGGTAAAGAATTAAATTTCAAGGTTTTTTAATGGTTTTACCAGTCCCTACTTCTTCTGATTTCTGCCTTCCCCCACCCTCTCTCTTTCATGGCCAAATTGTGAAAGAGTCCTCTGGAAAAAAAAACAGTCTGCTTAATGCGAGGGCCAGTACCCATCGAGCACAGATAACGGTTTTCTCAGGGCTAGATGTACACTTGAGAGCCCAAGTACTCCTGCTTGTGTTGTTGTTTGGTGGCATATAAATAAATTAATACCAATGGTTGAACAACTTGTTTTCATTTGCTAGTGTATGTACCATGCTTAGCTCCTTCTGGACTGTTCTTCAGCTATGACCCTCTGAAGAAAAGAGACGTTTGAAGATGAGACACTAGTTTTCCTCCAGCTGAGACCCCTCTTCTCAGGATCAGTCATACTTACATTTTTTGTTTTTCTTCACTGTGAAGAACCTCAATCAGCTGGATGACATTCTTGTGATGAAGCCTCTTCAGCATCTGTATTTCTCTGAGAAATAATCATTTAAATGTAAAAAGTTCCAACTGCTGAACATTAATAACAGCATAGGCATAATACAAATGAAGTAAGCACATCTTAGTTTGGTTGAGGCCCTGAGACATTAAGTCAGAAATAACCAGCTAAAGCCGTATGTAGTATATTGTACAGGTTAGTCTTACTCTATGGGAATAAACTATGGGGATAAGCTATGTCAGATAAAGTTTGACTGTCATACTATTTATATACTTATATGCATGCCTGGTGTTCACTAGTTGATATAGCAACACAACAATAAAACCTCTTCTCACCATACCTTCATGCTAAAAGGTTCATTATTACTACCAATTTTTCTGGACAATCCACAGGACAATATACACCATAGATTAAATAGTGTGTACAAGGATATACAAAATATACATTGTGTACATATGGTCTGACCAGATAAAGCACCACCAAAAATAACTTCTCGAAAGAGATCTTGCCTCTGCATACAGCAGCAAATACTTCGATCCTCTGGGTCCTAGATGGTGTGTGTTGTGTGTGTGTGTGTGGGGGGGGGGGGCAAGGGGGGTCCAGATGGACTTTACTATGTCTGTTTTCTCTGTACCGTCTACGTATACTCATGCTACTGGAGTACAGACATTTTGCCTCAATGCCCAATCGCTCCATGCCTCATCACCCCAAAAAGCTGTCCCATCGCCTCAAAGTCATGTCACAATCGTTCCAACCCTAATTGGCCAAATTACTAATCAAAAACTGCTTTTTTGTAGCCAGTTGTGATAATTCATGTGAGTTGCAACATGTGAAAAGACGTTTTAAAAACATTTTCCCTTGAAATCTGGTATATAACCCTCAAATTGTATCTGATATGCTCGTATTTCTGTAGGCCCATGATACACATTTTTGTGATGTGAGTGAAACAGTTTTAAAAATGCGTTTTTAGCATGTCACGAGTCTAAGTATTGGCTAGAACAAAGTGGTAATTTGAGCAGTAAATAAACAACTTTATTGGGCACATTATGTATGGGGCGCTCGCTACACGACCTTGGGGCATAGGCGATCAGGCATTGGGGCGAAACGTCCAGCAACCATGATACTGAATGTTCTTCTGGCCAGAACATGTTGTCCTGTTTGGTTTATCAGAGGAAACGTTAGTAATATAAGACCCTTTCAACCATACTAAATCAATATGCATGGCAGTATATTCTCTGTGTTACTGTATTATTTTAAACATGCGTAGAACTATAAGTTCGGCACTCGTTTATTATTTATTGTAAGATCTTGCCTCTGAACATTTTGTTCTCCGTTGGGGATCTTCCTTAGTTTCCTCCGTTTAAGAATCTTCACAGCCCTGCGGAATAAAGACTCTGTATCTAAAACTTCTTTCACTTTACCATAAGATCCTTCTCCCAACACATCCCCCATCAAATATTTCCCTATCAATTTGGCTCGTCTACGGCGCGGTTGATAAACAATTTCGTCAGAGTTAACCCGCTGAATAAAGAAGGCTTGATCAAGTGGTTCATCGTCCTGCAGAAAGTCCATGTGGTCAATATTGTCCATAACAGCGAGATGAAAGTCACCATCAGGCGGTGAAAAATCCTCTGCGATGTCGTTTTCCTCCATTGTGAGGCTACTATCTTTTTATTGCAGTTTCTGTATTCATAAGACATTTGCTTGTCATGCGCTTCTCACTGCGAATACGTCCATTTTGGCTTCGCTTCAAACCGAGGCTTACGAGTTCAAGGGAATGTGTGTTATGGGGTGAGGGGGAGTAGCCGAAACAAGTTAACATTTTTAAAGACAGTAAAATTAAAATTTTACATATGTGTTTGCAAAATATGCTATACTTTTATTTCCTCTTAATATTATAGAAACTATAAACCTTTTATTGTCATAGGAATGTTAAATTTACTGACAGCAGACGAAACGGAAACGGAAATCTTTATTCATTAGTCCGCCATGGCAGCAATGGAAGATGCGTTGACTGTTCCCGAAGGATGGACTGAACCAAAATTTACACAAGAAGACAATCCGCGTGGGTTGGTAGCTAAATCTTCGTTTGCAGTACTCTTTCCAAAATACAGAGAAAAGTATCTGCGTCAGTGGTGGCCGTTGGTAAAGAAGAAATTGTCTGAGTTCAACATCAAGGCCGACTTGGACCTCGTGGAGGGAAGCATGACTGTGTCCACAACGAGAAAAACATGGGACCCTTACATGATTATTAATGCCAGAGACTGCATTAAGCTTTTGTCAAGGAGCGTCTCGTTTGAACATGCCATAAAAGTATTGGAAGATGGATTTGCGTGTGATATAATAAAAATCAAGTCAATGGTGCGCAATTCCGAGCGTTTCGTTAAACGTCGACAACGGTTAATTGGACCAGACGGATCAACCTTGAAAGCGATCGAACTGCTCACAAACTGTTATGTTCTTGTGCAGGGTGGTACAGTTGCAGCAGTTGGTCCCCACAAGGGCCTTCGAGAGGTACGTAAAATTGCCGAAGATACAATGCGTAACATACATCCAGTGTACAACATAAAGACAATGATGATTAAACATGAACTGGCCAAAGATGAGAAATTACGGCATGAAAGCTGGGATCGTTTTTTGCCTCGATTCAAAACGAAGAATGTGAAACGTAAACGACAAAAGAAGAAAGTAAAGAAGGAATATACGCCATTCCCGCCACCACAGGCAGAGAGCAAGGTGGACAAAGAGCTAGCTAGTGGAGAATATTTCTTGAAAGATAAACAGAAACTTGCCAGAAAGAAACAAGACAGGCACGAAAAAGACAGAAAGACTAAAGAAGAGAGGGAGAAGAAGCGCAGTCAAGCATTCATTCCCCCTAAAGAAAAAAAGACAAAGTCATAGTGTTTCAGCCGAGATGTTCTTCAAGTGTTGTGAGAAAATTGTGCTGCTTATGATGTGTATAATACAGTGTACAAACAGCTATTGCAATTCACAGAAAAGTAATGCAATAATTTCGGCAACTTGAATAACCTGCATTTTTAAACTTCAGGGTGGTTTGTATCCATTAGTTCACTAAGGTGCACAAAAACTTTCTCCAGAGGAACTGAATTTTCTGAAGAAATAAACCCCTGTATGTTGACACTGAAAATAGATAAATCTTTTTCATTGCTTGGTGCAACATTGCAGCCCAATTCAAACTTTGCTTCTCCAGAATGTGCAGTTCTGTAGTAGAGTGAGGTGGATTTTTTTCTGGTTATTGTTTTGCATTGCAATGTCAGTAGATTCATCCACCATGACATCCATATACGATGTCTGGATATGCTGGTGAATACGCTGAAGACACACTTGCCAGCTTTGCTGCATCTCTGGTATGACTTCATGATATGAGTATGGCATACAGTTATCATAAGCAGTTGTACCACATACCTGTGCAGACACATATAATGCAAAATAAATCATTTGTTGTGAAGCTGAAGTAAGAGAGTGTGTACAACCCCTTTCCTTTTTCAACTAGCCCCTCTAATGTAAGCGTTGGTCCTATCCCTGCAGATGCACTCACAGTGCCTCCCTTCAGCTACCACAGCTTACTCTCCACACCATGTGAGCATCATTTTAATTTTACTCTTATACTGCTCTCTGTTCCTTTGAGAACCATGTGTAACTGTTCCTTTATGAGATCAATCCATTCAGTTAAAATGCCATCATTTGTGACAGGACTGTGTAGACTGTGTCACTATTGCAAGTGTTACTAATAGTCATTCTTGTTCTTCACTAGCGGTCATTTATATTAACAGAAGAAGCTAGCTGTTTTTAGCCTGAAGGGTAATTTGTGTGCTTATTTCAGTGCATCTACAGAAAACTTGTGATGCATCAGTAAAAGATTGAAAAAACAAATCAAGGACTTTCAGATTTCGACTTATGATGCAGAGAGAGTGTATGAGTATGCATGCACACTTTTAAAAAATTGTATACTAGTTTAGATATCTTGTCATCAGATATAAATCATCTTGTCTTTTCACTGTCAGAGCATCGACACTCATCTGACAAACCCTCCTCCTTTTTCTGGGCTTGGGATGGCACAAAAAATGCACAAATTGTGCCATGTTATCTGGCACTCTGGGCAAGCATCAGAAGAATGGAAGAAATCCATTTTAATACTAATACGCAAAAAGGGGTGTGCTTTTGAATGCAACAACTACAGAACCATAGCACTCATGGGTCATCTTGGAAAAGTCCTAATGATAATACTGATTGAATGACTAAAAAGCCAAACAGAAGAACATATCGTGGATGAACAGGCTCGGTTTTGGAAAGATCACAGTACTGTACAACAGATAATCATCCTCAGACTCATCGCTGAGAAAGCCTGGAGAAAAAAACAAGAAGATATACAACTGTTAGTGTTTTATAGATTTTCAAAAAGCCTTCGACAGCATTGACCAGAATGTGACATGCCCCGTTCTAAAGTCGCATGATGTAGATTGGCAAGTGATCCAAATACTAAAAGACATCAACAGCAATGCACAGGCAGCAGTCGGAGAACTTGGAGATTGGTTTGGCAATGCAAAGGCACAAGACAAATCCAATATCACCCAATGTCTTCATCACCCATCTGGAGAGAGCTATGGACAAGCTGAAAGCAGAAGATGCAAGGATATCCGTGCATGGAGTCAGATCAGTGACCTATGATTCGCTGATGATATCAACCTGCTGGAGGGAGACGACCAACTGGAATGCATGATACGAACACTGAATGCTGAAGGTAAACGATATGGACTACATGTGAACATAGACAAAAGTAATACAGTGTAGTATTTGGTGAGAAGGAACCTGCAAAGACATTTTCTGTGGATGAAAAAGAACTGGAAAATGTGCGGAAAGTCACGTATCTTGGATGTAATATAACCTTTGACCTGAACTGCAAAATGGAAGTAGTCACACGAATAGCCAAGGCAGTGACAATGTTGAAAGCAGTGGAAAAGCGAAGCCCTAAGCCTACAAACGAAAGTGAGAGTGCTCAAAAGCTGTCTTCATCTGTATTCTATGGGTACTCACAAAGGATATAAAATGATAGGCGCCAGCCTTTGTGAGAAAATGCTATAGAAAACTGCTGCACATGTCTGGACAATAATGGTGTCAAACGCACCGCTTTCAAACGCGTCCAAACTGCAGAACAAAGCGGGGGGGGGGGAGGGAGGAAGGGTGGGGACTTGGTACTAAGCCCTCGAAGCACCGGACCTGGAAGGAATGAACCAGGAAAGAATGTAGGCAAGGGAAAAAACCCAAGACACCCCCCCCCCCACACAACAATATAATTTATCTTGATAAGGCGTTTATAAGGAAGTAAAACGTGCGAAACATTACAGTAAACAAATTAGAAAGTATTATATATATTTACCACAACCATCCATTCCTCAGCTTATTTTTAAAAAATTCTCAGACGTTCTCAACGCTCACCAAAAACAAGTGGACTGTAATGGTGCGCATGTATATTAGTACACTTTGTGTACAAATACAGAGAAGAAGAAGTGTTTAGAAATGTTTTTCCTGGTGAGATTTCGAAAACAAACCTTAATTGTCTGGTCAGACTGTGGACATCGTGTGTTTGCCTGGTGAGACTGTGCACATTGTATGTTTTTTTTTCTGGCCTGACTGTACACAATGTGTCCTTTGTCCCAAACAGTTATAATTAATAGTAAAACTACTGGCAGGGCTTTGACAATATGTGGAAGGTGTAACAATATGCGTCTCTTGTAGGTTATTTAGAAATAGACTACAAAACAAGTGCAGCACATTTCATGTAGAACAGAGATGCAGACTAAAATCCCACGCACTGCAGGATGGACGCACTCATGTAACCCCATACAGAGACAACATGAACCAAAACATTCACGGCACACTAAGGTCACCAGGGGTGTAGCTGCCCATCATAGCCACATATGCAGACCACGAACATTCAACACCTGCCACTTAGCAGGGACTATATAAGCCTTGGTAGGACCAGTGGAAGGGGAGACCATCAGATGGAGGTAGGAGATGGATAGAGACGGATAGACGCGTATAGGTGGAAAAGTGTTAGAGTTGTTAAAATTGATGTTAATAGAAGGTCGTGCTAATCTTATTGAGACGACCAAACATGGTCAGGTGTTGAAATTATGGACGAGTGCGTGGTGAGGTGACATTGCTACCTTGCAACTATTTTGTGGTAAGGTAATCGAACATTTCTCTTTGTGCTGCCGCGCTATGTTACATTCTGCTTTCGTTGTGCCCGTGGGTTCACCATCCGCTACTCATAATGCCACATTTTGGCATGACTGTGACTGCTCATAACACTACATTTTGGCACCGTGACCCCTACTTGTAAAACGGTAGCACTACAAAGGCGGTAATTGAAATGTTTTATTGTAGGGGTCCAGGTGCCTCCCGGCGTGAACTCCAATATATGGTCATACCTGTTTAGGCGGTATGTGTGTGTGTGTGTGTATTAATTGTGTGATCTTGAAAGCCTAAAATGTACTTTTAAAAAATGGCCTTCACCCATGTCATTGAACCAATAAAAGTCATGATAATAAACCAAATTAAATACTGCTAAGTACACAAATGTAACGTTTAATTTGCAATGAGCTACGTCATACTGCACAAAATTGTGGCACAGTTTTCGCCGTGCATCATATACGGCGAGCTGGTGAGGGGAATCATCACTGGATCTGTGCAGTGTGGTGACTTTGAAGTTCAACCTGTGACAACCAGTAAGTTATCTTCGTCTTTCATTAGCTGGAATTGCCTGTAACGAATTGTCAGACACAATTTGAGTTAGATTTGTTACCCTACAGGTGGGGCTAAATCTATGTTGACTACAGCTCACTTCGTGCCGGAAGAAGGTCCTGGGGGGGGG
>SMGT01013140.1:114360-179689 GCA_004794575.1 Lanistes nyassanus | reverse complement strand
GGGGGGGGGGGGGGGGGGGCGCAGAATCAAATCATGACAGGAAGTGTTGAGTGGTATAAAATCAGGCTGATATTATGGTGTATGGGAGACTTTCTGAGTGCCACGTGTAGTTTTTCTAGTGTTTCTCTCGTCAACTTACCATTCCTTCAGACTCGGTCAGAATAGGACAAAAAAGTGGGTGACAGGGCTGGCTGAAGGATCGATACAGTTTTATGTCCATCATCGGCCATAGATAAGCAGCATGATTTGTGTGGAATAGCTTCACGTCTGAGGGCGCTCGATGTTGGAAACAGCACGGTAGTTCTAAATGCATTGGGTCGAGATAGTGGGGTTTTTTTCAAAAGAGAGCGGACGATGGCGGACATAAAGATGTTATGGCCAGATCTAATAGCCAGAGAAATACTAACAATGTCGGTAATAAAGGGAATGAGTTGATAGGGGAACCACTCATAACAGACTTGCAGATGGTCGAGCTTGCATGTATTAAGAGACATGGACTGAATAGTTTTTAAGACGTCATCATAAATACGAGAGCCAGTCTGGAAGTCTGTAGAATCTGGGAAACTAACAGACATGCAGACTATCCAGTTATGACAGTTTCTCGAAGAAATCTCCATGAGGGTCAGTACAAGTGGCCCTCCTCTCAAACCAGCTGGCCCAGGCTTTAGACGGTATGACTTCCTGTATACCCTCAACAAAAAAACAAAAAAAAAACCCCTCATATGAAATTTTGAACGGCATCTTTAGGACTCGCTGACCATATTCTATATAGCGACTTCTTGAGATGGGAAAAAGTTGCAAGGTGGGGGGGGGGAGGAAGGTCTGGAGATCATAGGGATAACAGTTGCAGTCACCCCTTTGCCAGCTTTGCTGGTTCATTTCTGGGTCGAACTGGTTCACCCATGTTTCGTCTCCTGTTAGTATCGGCCATGTAGCCATTTCCCCTTCACTGTTGGATTTCTCGAACACTATAGCTGCCCAGCACTATTCGACCCTGCCCCTCGATAATCTGTTTCTCACTCAAAGCATGGGGTACCCAACGAGTGCACGCCTAGATGTAGATGCAAGATGGTGGCTTCTTCAATCCCTGTGAGAGTGATTCGATCGTGGATCTTCTCGATTCATTTTCTCTACAACAGCAATGTTATCTGGGACGACCAGGACGGGTGTCGTCTTCTATAAACTCCTTCCGCATATTCACTCTACCAGTTGCACACACCGTATGGAGCAATCTTGCCAAAGAGTTGCACCCCCCCCCCCCGTTAAATTACCCCATATAATAAATAATGACTCGAAAGTCATGATTTGTCAGTATCATCATACAGTTCGAAATATTCTGAAGAACATATGCACTGCCTTCTAGAATATGACGGCGTCAACGAAAGGCCATTCTAGGATTTTGTCCGTCATAGTGTCACGAGTCTGGATTCTACGAACTTTCAGACTGCGTCTCGTATTACTAGTTCAACAACTTTTTTCTTTTCCCACAAGCTTAAGTCATCGGTTTTTTTAATCATCAGCGAGGGCATCGATTGTCTGAGGGAATTCACAGTCTTTTCTTTCATAGTTGCTTATAGACTAAAGTTGAACGACGAAAAAACAGGCTCTTCTCTTCAGTAAAAGAAATGCTGGAGTGACAGAATATCCCACAGCAGTTCGAATTGGTGATGTCGACATCCCTTTCGCCGACTCTGCAAGAAACCTCGGTGTTATTATTACCTCTAACATGACACTCGACAAACACATTTCCAACATCTGCAGATCCGCTTATTCTGAACTCAGAAAAATCAGCAGCTTCCGCCACCTTCTGTCCGATCAGGTTGCAAACACATTTGTATGTGCCTGTTCTGTTTAACTCGACTACTGCAATTCCTTGCTAGCCGGCTGTCCTCTGTATCTGCTACAGAAGTTACAGAAACTTCAAAACTCGGCCGCTCGCCTTGTCCTGAAATGAAAACGCGCAGAATAACTGGAGCCAATCAAAATACAGTATCACGTAAAATATGCTAATCTCGTAGGGTCACCACTGAAAACCTTGCAGTTTCCTGGAAGATCTTTACTGCCTATACCCCACCCCTCCCCCAACCCCCACCTATCCCCTACTCCTAGCCCCCACCCTAACCCCACCCCTTCCCCTTCCCCTAAACCCCCCTCCTCTGGGAAAATCCCCCTCCCCTCTCCCTCCCTTCCCTCCGCCCCTTGAAAGACCTTCGAAATATAGCTCGCCATTTGATTGGCTCCGCTTGTTACACATCCTAAATAGAGCTCGTCATTTGATTGGTTCCAGTTGTTCTGCGCGTTTACATGGTGAGCTTGCCCGCCCTGGCTGTAGTACCTGAAGCTAGCAGTCTGCTTGCCAAGAAGCGGGATGGTTTATAAAGATTATATATATATATATATCCATCCATATGGTTGTATAATCTTTGGTTTAGCCCTCCAACATGGTCCTTGTGTCGCGCTCTCGGCCCCTACACCAATGTCATGAATGTGTGTCGAGTTACCACTGTGGCGAGCTGGAAAAGTAGCCTGCTACATCGTAAAAATGTGACAAGTTGTTAAACTGTTGAGGCGAAACGAAATCTTCTTATGAAGGTCAGGGGTTAAATTTCGCTGCCCGTGAAGATGACTGGTTTTTTAAAAGTAAAAAAAAAAACACCCCCCCCCACAAAACCTTCCCTTGTCCCCATGTAAATACTAAAAATGTCAACCGTCCTTGTCACATGACCTCGGGAGAAGATGGCGGCTGTAAATATAGGTATCAATAGCGTTCCTGACAACATCATACTTGAAATCTTTTCTTATCTTCCAGTAAAAGAACGATGCATTTGTGGCAGGTGCGCTATGAAATAAAACTTTTAAGTCTTATTCTGAAAAGCAGTCTTTTCTGACTACAACGATAACAAGAACGTTCGGAGAAAGTGAGAGTGAGAAAGCTAGCAAGGCAAAGGTTCTGGATTGTTTTGTAAGCTTGACTCTCATCGCACAGTTTAATTATATAATGTAAGTTTTGTTAGGTCTAGCCCCAACAGGCATTGAACTATAGACCCTACCACGCCTGGGCAAATTCTCCTTTAGATATTTTTGATTTAAGAATTTTTTACTTAGTGACCCAGATACTGAGATAAATGTAACAGATTATTGTGCTCAGTTTATTTTAGCTTCAATCTCGAGTAATTTTTCTTTAACTAGAGTATGCCGAAGATGGAGAAAGATTACACAGGACTTCACTTTGTGGAGACATGTGGATCTGCTGCCCTATCATCTGGATGTATGCAAGATGTGGAAGTTTCTGAGAGCTCACATATCTGATCATCTGAACACCCTGAAAGTTCAAGGAAATGTTAACCCAAGTAGGTGCCAGTTACTTCATTTTCAGTTTTAACAGAATTAAACTTCAAAAGGAATGAAAGTGAGAATTGCTGTTGATTTTCTTCTTAACAGCATCATTTTCAAAAATCTAACCTTATTTAAAAATTAAAACAAGTACAGCATTGTCATCCTGCACATAAGACTGATTGATGAGTTTGTTATATATGTTTGAGTGGTGCCATGTGCCATTACATGCACCATTAGCAACACTGGTAGTGATGCGTGTGGTCAGGTAACTGGTTTACTTTTGTAAGATTATTTTACAAAACAAAAGGCAAACCTACTCATAACAAGGAAATCCCAAACAACACAAAGTTTATTCATGCGTCATTCGAACTAAACATACAAGAGGAGTAAAATTGTCCTTATTTGAAGCAACACTGGTAGTGATGCGTGTGGTCAGGTAACTGGTTTACTTTTGTAAGATTATTTTACAAAACAAAAGGCAAACCTACTCATAACAAGGAAATCCCAAACAAATCAAAGTTTATTCATGCGTCATTCGAACTAAACATACAAGAGGAGTAAAATTGTCCTTATTTGACCTTGAATGCTTCTGTAAAGTTAATGTGTGAGTAGTGAGTTTAGTGTTCTGTTATCTCGTGCACCATCTGTCCCACTCTGGTAAATATCGGCAAAACAGAATACACACTGAACAGGCACTTTAAAGAACACCTTACAGGCATCAAACATCAGAGGAACACCCTATTGCATGCTACTTCAGCATGCCCCAATGTACACTAGACAAGATGAAGGTTTGTGTCATTTGGCAAATGAATGGGGATTCCATAGACCCAAAGAATATGGCATCCTATTTCATTTCCAACTTTGACACTAGAATCCCTGAGGGACTCATCTTGAAACTGAAAGTTTAATCTTGCCCTTATCTGCATTCTGGAGCACTAAATCTTCCCCCTGGCCACTAAAGGCTTACATTCTTTACTCATAGTCATATATACATTTTACGTTTTCTACCTTTTTCTAGTTTCTTACTCTTTGTATTTGTTCACCACTAGTCACCTGTTGCTACAATTAGTGCTCTTTAACAATATAATCAAAATATCATGAGACTGAGAAAAAGTCCAGGAGAAGTCCATCATATGAATCTAGAGTCATTATTACAAAAGTATCAGAACTATACACTGTGTGTACGTGGTCCACGAGTCAGTATGTTCCTGAGTGCACTGTCTTAGTGAACAACTTTTGTATGCAGCAGTATTTTGGTACAATGGAGTCCACAAGATCTGATACGACAAGTAGCAGTCTATCACGAAACAATTTTGGCCCCCCCCCCCCAATGCCCTTTTTTCATTAATTCTTATTTGTGTTTGTTGACTCACCTTTAAATTTTGATGAGCAGTTGCCCTGATTATCCAGAACCCCAGTGAAAGAAAATCTGCTACATGTATTTAGTATGCACCTGCTGTCTTTCTAACTTTAGCTAAAGAGGAATTTTTGCTTTTTTGTCAGTTGTCCTAAGGGCCATGGATGGCCAGCAGACCAGTGAAGTGAAATCTATACTGTACTATAATTTCAGCCCTGGTATGAGAGAGAAAATTTGATGAAGAGTGAGAATTCAAATTTAAGAAGAATCTTTACATGTTTAGGCATATTTCACTAAATTGTTCTTGTGTTGGAGATGGTTCAAGTGTGAACATTCACAAAATGAATCTTAATCTGTTGCAGAAAATAATTGGGATCAGTCCCCACTGTCTGAAGCCTTGCTAAAGGAGCTTAAAAACAGATGCCCTTCTCTGGAGTGTCTACATTTAGAACAAAGCAACATCACCAAATTACCTAGTGCCAGGATCCTCCCATCATCTCTGACGCATCTTGTGTTGAAGAGAAACATATGGTCACCACGCTGGTTTCAAGGCAGTGTTACCAATCTGCCATATTTAGTCCACCTAGACTTGTCAGAGACTACTCGTTTTGACAACCATGATATCAGAGACATTGCTCATTTTACAAGGTTGAAGTCCTTAAAGCTTGATCACTGCTACAGACTTACTGAAAAAGGCTTACTGTTGATACCAAAGCATTTGACATGTCTTACTGCCCTTAGTCTTCAGTACTGTAATTGCACTGACCTACTGGCTCATCATATTGGAAGACATCTGAAAGAGATACGGGAACTGAATCTGTCCTTCAACAAACAGTTAACAGAATCTTGTCTTCCAGTCTTGACTGAGGGTCTTTCAAAACTAAAACAACTATCTTTGGATGGCTGCAGTAATATGACAATAACTGCTTTCTCTGTTTTGTGCAAATGTGCAACTTTGAAAGTTGTTTCAATGAAACTTGAAGAAAAAATTTCAGAAGATCAGATTAAGCCTTGGAAAAAGAAGATGAAACACTGCTTTATACTGATATAAAGTATATAGTCTTCCATTCTCTATTTTTTAAGTGCCAGGTCCCGAAAACTGCTGTTTTTGAGGATCTGTTGATAAAGTGTCAGTTGTGAGTTAGAGGAAAGTCAGATGATGTACAACAGAGGGATATGATGGACCACAGTGCATACTAGCACTTTGGCCTGGGATCTTCCAAAACGTGAATATAGTGGAATCAGTCAAGAAATTTTATGAAAAATTGTTTTGAGAGCCACTTTGACAGGGTACTTCTAACAGGCATTCCACCTGATAATCAGAGACTCCAGGGCTTGACACTTTTTCACCTGCCCTTTTCGGCAAGTTACCAGAAGTGAAGGTGACCTGTCCATGGTGGACAAGACAATTAGCATTGACAGTTTTGAAAATATTAAAAAATATTTTCATTCCTGACAACATAATTTTAAGAAAAATGAAAATTTTGAGGATGGTGCAGCTGTTAATGTTGGGCCCTGTAGTGAAACACAGTTGGAGTTTTATATATGTTAGATCCTTATTACATATATTTTCTTGGTTTCTTCCCTTAATGAAGCATGGCAAGGATATTCTGCTTTTGCTGTATTAGGAACTAGGAATTTCAAGTGATTATTTAATGGCTGCATGTAGGACGATTATGTGTCATGGGAAGAAAAAACTGTACATTGTGGAATTTATGGGAAAAAACTGGATTAACTGTGGGAATGTTGTGCCACTGGACCTTCCCAGCTGTGACTCCAAATACCACAGAAAAGAGATGGTAGCTGCTTATTAACCCTTACACTCTGGATATGATGAAATACCCAAGCAAAAAGCACACTTAAAATTGAAGGATGCATGGCTGCTGTTAGCTGTAGTGCGCATGACAGGGAAAGTCACGATCATGGCCCATCATGCTGTAAGGGTTAACATTTTCCACTGGGCACCAATGATGCATGTTCCTTACAGTTCACAGTATGGGCAGTTTTTTGCATGTTGGAAAAAAAACCCTTTTAATAATCTACGTACACTATTTTGCTCTGTATGATGATGTGCACTTAATTTAACTTGTGGAGAATTAAACATGTCAACAAATGCAGCTTTTGCTTATAAAGAAAGGCAGTTATACAAGTGTTCAACACTTGGAACCTTATTTGTGGGAAACACCATCATCATTGTTTTGTTTAGTATATGTATCATTTTTTTTATTTCTCACATTAACAATTTGAGTTAGTCACATTGATAATGATAACTGCTGGAAAAATACAGAGCACCTTTTCATCTGCATTACTAACAAGCATGTCACACACATCCAAAGCATTAGCTTTTTGAAGTCTTGCCATGGTTATGATTTATGGAATATGACTGCTATTAAGATGTCTAAAAATCCAGTTTAGAAAACTCTATCACACACATATACACATGTGCACGAGACTGTTGGGGTCTGTAATGCTGCACAAGTTTTCAATTATTACATCTTTTTGACAAGCTTATGTTCACCCCCACCTCCATCCCAGGGGCCCCATCCTTGTAGATGAGGTGATATCACTTCTGGTACATGCACAGGAACAAAACTAGTAAAGTTAAAGCTAATTCTGTCTGGCTGAACACCCATATGTTCACACCAGCAGCATGCTATGCATGTATACCAAGGATGGGTCGCACCCTTCAGATGATCTTCCCGGCCGGTAATCAGAGTAGAGGGGTGGGGATGGGTTCCCCCCCCCCCAGGGATGGCAAATAGGAAAGAAGGGTAGGCAGGGAGCGTTGGGGATAGGGGTGTGTGGACGACTGCTTTAAGGATGGGGGAAATGTGTGTTTGGGGAGAGACAGTACGCGAGGTCTACTGCAAGACAGCACAGAAGACGCCCTGCAACGTCTTCGTCCGTAATTCGTCATTTCATTTTCAGTAACTCAACTGTGTCACAAAGAATGTTCGCTTTTGTTTCTGCATTGTTTATATGACAATAATAAAGACTTTTTTCGATGTGATGGAGCGGGTTCGCTCCTGTAAACTGTCTCTTTTCTCTCTCTCTCTCACTCCAAACTAAGGAGAGGCCTTCTACATGTTTATTTGCGCCACCGCTGCTGCTGCGCACGTTCCCTTCTGCCCACCTCCCTGCCTGTACTGCCCAGTCTCGGCTCTTGTGACGTGGCGCGTTACACTGCCTGTACTGCCTCTCTCCTCCCTTCACCACTACTCTGAGGCGTCCCTTTGTCCGACCCGCACCTGCTTTTACGGGGTGCGAGCGAGCCACAACGAGGGCATTACCAGCTACACCAGCAGACAGCGGGTGGAAGTGCCGAGCGTAGCACATTTTGTGTTTGTTACGCGCACAAACCTCAAAATAACAGACCTAAGAATATATTTACAGAAACATTGAAAATATGCGATAAATAGAGTGCGCTCTGCTCTTCCTGTTAGTGTTAAGGAAAGTTAAGTAGAGTGAGAAGAAAATAAAGATAATTACGTTAAAAGGCAGTTTAACTAGCTAATGTGAATAGAAAAAATAAGAAACATGCCTACAAAGTACAAACTAACCTAATCTATTAAGATGTTTGATGAGTTTAGTATCTACTGAAAGAGTAATTCGAGTAGAATCCGAAGATGTTATAGTTGTTAATGTGTGTAGCTATTCTAAAAGAGTATAGAAGCGTTTAAAGAGAGTGAGCCTAGCACAGCACGCGGTAAAACTAAAAGGACTACACAGTGCCTCACAGCCACGGTTCGCTGGGCACCACTCGACCTGGGCACCCCCCGGCGACGCTGTGGCTGTGAGCGTGGTGGCCATAACCGTCTCCGTGATGGCTGCCACCCATCACATCTACATTGTGTGAAATATGAATATGTCTCTATCATAAGGGTGCGCAGCGCGCGGACTTATCCGAAAGATCTAGCCGCCTACTCGACCAGCTGTCTACGTGCGTTGTTTCAGCAAAGCGTCTTTGGCTTCAGTAAAATGACAAAGGGAAGTTACTCTTTCCTGCTGACTTCGAACGTCGTCTGCAACGGTGTATCACCGATCTACTTGGGCAAAAACAAATCCCTTAAGCGTCACGAGCACGCACCCAGAGTTCATTACTGGGAACACAGCCTGTGAAGAAGACAAAATTGTGCGGGAATAAAAACACTTGTCCTCTATCCAAAGCCGTGCGCATGCAGGCTGAGTTTTGTACATCTGTTTCTGGAGAAGGCTGAGATCAATTGAACTTGGGTTCGATGATTTCACAGCTAATTCCAGTAATAGTGCCTCACTTTGCAGGATATTAGCATAAAACGGACAGGAGAAGCAACCTGGACAAAGATATCTGACTTATTTTCCTTTAGCACATATAATGTTTTAAGAAAATTAACAAGGCCTTGTTTGAGATGATCAACTGTACTTGTGTAGTTTGTGGAGTGTGTGTGCGCGCATGCATGGAAGTGAAACTGAAATGTTTTGATAGTTGATATTGTTTCTAATGATAATGTTGCACTGCTGGCAAAGTGCATGTAAATACTGGATTTTGTTTCAAAAATAACATCAAAAGTGTTGTATGGGAAATATGTTTTACATTTCGTTTGAAGAGAAAGTGAAAGCAATTTATGTTTGGTGTGAATTAAAGGGCCAGCAGTGCCGTTCTTTGCCTTCATGACCCCTGCCTGGGAGGAGACACCACCTGCAAGGAGAGACCATGCACTTTTATGATTCCCCAAGGGTAGTCGCTCTTCGCAGGTTTTACTGTAATTCTAAAATATGCATGCAGATACATGATTAAAGATCACTACCATTGGTAGCCAGATGGTATGAAAGCTATAATATCATCCTACCCTGCGCAAAAGGAAACTACAATTTAACATCTGAGATATTTCTCAGCATAGCACCCTATGAATTTTGATAAAACAATGCCAGATCTGTATAAATGATAAAATGAGTCGCTCCAATTCCAGTCAAAGATGTCTACAATTATCTGCATTTCGAGAAGAAAATACCTGAGTGTTACTGATCGATCTGGATCAGTGGTCACATTTCACCAGCAGTGCCAATTTTAAGTACTACGTGTATCTGCAGCTACATTCTGAGGGAAGAGGGAAGAGCAGCTGAAATTAGATATAATTCAGACGTGAAATTTGTAATGTAGATCTTTAATAGTGTAGTAACAATTGTTTGTGCTGCAAATATAGCATCTGCCCATCTGGGAAGCACCCGATGCGCAGTAACTTGAGGAAGATTATATACACTCGTCACTGTAAGTTGTCAGCTGGTAACTTAATACACGTCTGACTCTGAGACAGAAGCTGAGTTGAAAACTAATATTTTTTATAGTCATTATTGGAGAGGCACAACTGTATATGTATTTTATCGCTTTTTGATATCTAAGCAAAAGTGAAGAGCAAAGGGACGTAATCGCTGGCCGATGCATCCTGCCATGTCGGCGTATACAACACTCAGTCGTAGGTGCATTAGCTAGAGCTTCTCAGCGATGCTCAGATAATCAGGTGTGAACGCAGATTTTAGGGCGGAGTGCCTTCATTGATTATCTGTAAATAATCTGTCACCTGTTTGTTGCAGTAAGGAGCAAGACACTTTAGACGACGAATGAGAAACCGTAACTACTAGATCTAAAAACTTGCAGTAACACATGACAAAAACTGTAGTGAAATCATGCTCCGCAGCGATCGTCTTCTCTAACTCCCGGGAATAACACAAACAAAAGCATTGAGTGACAATCATGGAACAAGACCTGACAGATGAAAACCCATCAGATAATGATGATGCGGTATGAAGTATTTTATTTTTCATTTTTTGAGTCTCGGAAGAGCTTATTTCGCGTTTCAGTGACAACAGTATGAGTATGAGTATGAGTATAACTATAATCGCGTATTGTTCAATTTATTGCTTATTCTAGTCAGTAGTCAATAAAACTGTACTGTAACACTGAGTTATCGAGTACCCAGTTTCCGTTTGCCGAGCGAACTATATAAGAAGAATGTGATCGTTTATTTCGTGTTATTTTTATTTTTGTATATTGTGCCAGGTATTCACGAATCTTGCAGAATATGTTAATATCTTAATGCGATATTATTTCATTAAAGGTTTTATTTTAGCTCCTATAGTCCTAGCTAGTAGCTATTATTATTAATATAATTTCTTCCAAAAACTTCTAAAATTTTTAAGCAGCAGTTATTTACTTGTTGCTGGGGGAGGGGCGAGGGTGAAAGCACAATTACTTTTGCAATGATAACATATATTATTTGACATTAATGATTTTGACAACTTATATGATGATGAAGATGATATGATGGTGGTGATGGTGTGTCTCTGTGTGCGTGTGTGTGCACATGCATGTGCATGGTGTTTGTACAATTCTGGAACAGATCTGTATTGATGCAGAAGAAGTATTTGTGTTGATGACAAAGAATACCAGAGTTTCAAGAAACATCAGGGCCTGCTGGTTCTTTCGCAACATGAAAAGCACAGTCAGGTTCAGACCACTTCAAGAACTTCAGCTTGAGGTCAGCAGCTGTGTATGTATATTCATTATATGTGACCATCAGAACATTTTTAGTCATGTATTAGAATTAATTCTGTAACTATATCATTGTAATTCTATACAGACATTTTATTCTGTCTATACTATGAGCAGAAAATGGTATCCAATTCATTCTGTATATACAGTCAAAGGCTGCAGCTATTAGGGTCTGTGCCTTCCCTTCCTACCTTCCCTTAAACACATCCCTGATTATTTTCATTGAGTGAACTCCCTTAACATCTGGGTCCTGTGGTGAGTATTTTTGATTGTGGCATGTGCTCGGCATTTAAATGGAATCTTCATTATGGCCCAGTTTTGACTTGTGGTCGGTGCCAAAACCGAAATCTTATCTAAAAGAGAGACAGCAAAGCAAAAGGAAGCAAAACTGAGCTTGTGGTCCGAGCAAAAGGCTGTGTCGCCATAAACTAAGATAAATGTTGCGCTAGACACTGAAGCAAGTGGTAATGTCTTACACCGAAAGTTAAATTACAGTTGTCAACCGGCTATGTCTTAGCAGAGGCCAGTGACTTTGAAAAACTGGAGCTAAATGAAAAAATTTCATCAAAGTTCACAGAAAAGAATCTTTATGACTACTTCCTTTTAAGCAGGTACATGTTTTTAACAGTGAGAATTGACATATGTTGCCCAGGTATGTGTTGTGTTTAACAGTGAGAACTGACGTATGTTGTCCAGGTATGTGTTGTGTTTAACAGTGAGAACTGACATGTGTTGTCTAGGTATGTGTTGTGTTTAACAGTGAGAACTGACGTGTTGTGTGCAATAAATTATACGACTGACTGCAGCTTGGAGTAAAAGAAAAAATGGTGACAAAAAGGCTAAACTGAGTGAAGCTAAAAATTACAAATATAAAATCGACACTTTGGGGTAGTGTAAAAAACATTTACTTTGTCATTTTGATTTTTATGATCACAACGTAACAGTATTGTTTGATTATTCTTTTTTTCACCATTTTTAACACTGAACGCTATTATTTTCTAGAGAAAGGAACCTACCGCAGTTGTTTTAAACTCTTTGTGAAGAAACAACGATGACAAAGGGACGAACAGTCTTTTGGGTCCTTCTTTGCTGAATGAAATGTTCACTACGCAAGCTGCCATTCCTCGTTATCTGAAAGCCATCTGCCAGTCATGTTAACGCAAAATGATATCATTGTTTGGCCACCACCTTTTCTGGTTTCTGTTGCATCAGAAGAGTAGCAGCCTCATTCACTCACGACAAAAGGCTCAGCCGTAGACCCTAATAGAATGAATTCTATATTATACCATGCAAATTTTTTAGCGAAAAATGAGGCCAGTGATTTATTTTGGTGCCAAACAGCCCTCAGCAGCCCCTCATGGTGTATTCACCTACACCATTGCTACATACATACTGCTCATCAAAGTTTATTTAAAGAATATGTATATGTTAAGCACACAAATATGTAGTTATTGTTGTTATTGGATATGGAGGTAGTTGGTCGTTTGTGGTAGGGAGCGCTGCTGAAGTGGCTGGCTAGTACGTTGGCAGATGACAGGTGCCTCCTAACTATGATTAAAAACTATAATTTAAAAAACCCCACTCATTTACAAAAACACATTTTGAGTGAGTAATATGAATCTGTCAGTGTGTAGCTGCTATTTGTTTGCTTAACCTGTACCCATTCTTTAAATGAGCTTTGATGGGCAGTATGTGTGTGGAATCAGTGTAGGTGAACACATTGTGAGGCACCCCCTGAGGGTCGCTTGGCAGCGAAATAAACTGCTGGCCTCGTTTTTATTGTTTAGTTACAAAATTGGCATGGTATAATATAGGATTCGTTTTATAGCTGTAACCTTCAATTGTATGTATAAATTGAAGTAGCATTTTCTGCTCATATTATAGATAGAATAAGCTGTCTTTATAGAACTACAATAGTATAATTATCAAATTCATTCCATACTTATAGAATTGATTATATACTATATAGTTAATTATTTACTTACAGAATAATCTCTATACAATTCTGTAGTCATATATTTAATTGCATAGTGATAAAATTAATTCTTTAGACAAAAAATTAATTTTTTACTTATAGAATTACTTCTTTAGTTATAGAATTAATTATATAGCTATAGAATGCAATTCTTTATAAACCATGAGCATTATACCCATTCCTCTCTTGGCACCCCATTGGCTTACCATAACACACCCATATGGTCTAGTTATGGCTTAATAGTGAATGTCTTACTGTTTCCTAAGTCCCCATCAAAGATCCCTGTGTATATAGCAGCCCGCAAGCAGGGGTCTGAAACTAAAATTTTGAAAAGGGCTTGTTACTAATTTGGGAATCTCTCTATTTAATGATTATTCTGCAGGAACTTAGGCAGGATTTGACACTGGCAGCATTGATCCCTGCAGACGGAGAACCGATGCTGGACCCAAATCAGACATACAATGTAGGAATCAGTCCTACAACAAGGGTTACCTTCCTTGCTTCACGTTACCGTATTGCCTTCACACTCGATCTCAGTCCTTCTGTCATGGCTGTGGTATGTCATAGCATCAGTGCTTACAAACTTAATAGAAAATTAACCTTAAGCAACCTATCGGGGCATTGACTCATCCAATGAGCTCTTCCCCAGATGCCGCAAGTGCATTAGTGCACCCAAGTAAGGTTGCTCTACGTTGTGTTTTTTCCTATTTGTTATGTTGTTAAATGTTACCATAAGATTTATATTTATTTATTTTAAATGCGGCATCTGGAAAGAATAAAAACAAAGTAGTACTGCAATTAAAACAAAGCATGTGCTGCCTAATTCTAGAGTTAACATGTTGAGATCTAACTTCTTTTGCAGCTAGTTTCTCGAGATATTTCTTTCTCACACACACACACACTTGTACACACACACAAACACACACACACACACACACACAAAATGTGCAAGGAAACACACAATTTGAGAAATAAAAAACTGGGTAAGTACAAATCTGGATCTCACAAACCAAACATTGATCATGTACTTTCCATACCAGCATGTGTGCTTACTATAGACAATTTGAAACGTGTGTACAAGTTACAAGGTTAACTTTCCTTATCGCTGGCAAAAAATAAAATTCCTACGTATTTCCTTGGCTGTTTGAACAGCAGATTGTTGAGCAGTAATTTGTAGGGTGCTCTGGTTTGCGAAAAATGTTTTATATGCGGAGTGATAGAAGATGCTATTTGTGCCAAGCGCTCACTGCATGGCAGTGTTGTTGATTGTGTCAACACAAGAAATAACTGACCAACCATCTCCTTCTGATATAAGTTGAACATAGTGTTTATGTATTTTATCAGACATGATGCTGACATTTCTAATACCTATAGTACAGACTGGTTATACTTTTGATGAATTTATGCAGGATGCCATGCAAGGAAGACTTATCTGTGAAGAAGTGTTCCAAAATTTCTGTAAATGCCTACAAGGACTGGTCAAACCCGTGAGTCAGAATTTAGTTGCTATGTTTTTTTAAAAAATAAACACAAAACCAAAATAATCTGTGAATTACTGACATTTGCAAGTGAATATATATATTTCTGATTTGTTTCCACTCTGACAAAATATAATGTTAATCTTCAAAATACCATTGTAAAAGGGAATGCTTGTTTTTGTCTTCCAGTAAGGAAGAGGAACATAACCGAACCTTTTGTGAAGAGAATTTAGAAAAGGGCACAGAGAATGGAGATGCTAAAGCTGAATCCTTACACGTAGAGCTAAAGTTGTACAACAAAATACAAAAACTGTGCGCCATCTTTGTACATACCATTGTACCTTCAGTAAAGCCAGGCATAGCAGCTAGATATCAGGCATGGCTCCTTATGTGGCATATCATAATGTGAAACATAGTTATACAGCAGTGGTTAATAGAGCAGCTAAAGCTGGTATTCTTTTGTTATTTGGCATCACTTTTAGTTGCTGTTGATAGATTATTGTCCTTAACTAAGTGGAAGTACCTTCAGAAAGTGGATTTTCACCTGTGTTTGGGAAGGAAACTTATCCAGTAAACCTGTTTACGAGTAAAGTTTAGCTTGCAGTGTTTTAGAATGTAATAAGTGTAGGAGTTTGCAGGCCATTCCAAGTTTGCTCTGAAAGTCAGTGCGCAATATTTTTTTAGCAGGAAAGGATGGAGCATAGTAGTACAGATGCATGTATATGTGTTTTCTTTTCAGTTTCATCTACCAGGGAGTCGAATTCTCTTTGTCCCCAAGATATTCATTACAGTTTTAGCCTACAGTCCATTAGTCTTCTCCTCTGCAAATCAGGTAAGTAGTTCCTGGCATCTATAGGTTCTCTGTTACAGAAATGTATATCCTTGAGCATTTCCCTGACAAGAAGTTAGGAACATGTTGCTACATCCTCATTCATTAAGGACTATGGTAGGAACAAAGTTCCATCTCACCCGCAAGCAAAGTAAACCAGCTCCATCGAGCCAAATTTATGCATTCAGTAAGAGTTTAATAGCATTCTTTCACATGCACATCGTCAGTAAAACATTCCTTATTAAAGCACTTCATTAAAGGCCTGCATTCCTTGCTCAGTAAACATGAATGCAGGCGTATATGTGTTTGAATTGTTATAGACATGTCTTACACATGTCTTACATGTCTATATATGTCTATATATGTCTATATATGTCTTGTTTTCCAACCAGTTAAACATGTATATGTCTAGTGCCTTGCTTTTTCCCACCACTTGAATCTATCTTGATATACAGTATAAGGATTCTCCAGCAAAACTCCCTCTTACAGTGAAGTCAGACGTTTTTACATCACTACCTCCCACCAAAAACAGGGCTAATTTCAACTTCCATCACTGATTGCCATGTAGGTAATCAGCATTTCCCAATCAGTACTCATAGTCTTATCACGTGATCTGTCTGTAACATACTAGCGAAGCGAGGTTTTGCACCAGACACGAAAAGGCTTCCAAGTTGGTCAGACCTATGTCTGTGACCTCCATCAAGTAACAACTGGGCCAACCTGTAACTGTCTTTCAGTTGCCTCTAGCAGACAGAGGGTGAATATTTGAAGAAAATTTTCCTAGGAGGGGAATTGTTTGAGGCAGATCAGTGTAGCTGTCCAACTTTTGTGCATGCCAAGCTGGGTGCATGCTATTCCGACAGCGCTTCTTGTGAAGTGCATATAAGTCTCACACAATAATGTTCTTACATGAAACTATTCCCTGCCTTGAGGCCTATACAGCTTCACACACACAACACTACTCCTCTGCTGGAATGGACATAAAAGTCGCACCCCATACTTGTCCTTAAACGGCACTTTTCTCCTGTCTTAATGCTCTTGCATCATCAAACTAAGTTTATGTGGTAATGCACATAAGAGGGTGCAAATTAGCAACTGCTTTGCAGCTACAATTTCACATTTCTATAAATTACTTAAAGGACAGAAAAAATGTTTCTACCCTCTCTTTCATGTTGGTGAAAGGGATTTGTTGTGCAGCGTTGCAATCAGGGGAAATCACTGATGAGGGGTTTCCACAAGAACAGGGTTCCCACAAATATCCCCATCTTCCACCAGTAAATTGACATACAGTTTGAAGAACTGAGCCCACACAGTTATCCCAGTGTTCTTAAGCACCGAAATTGAAGAACCGGGCTGACTCAAATACCCCAGTCTTCTACCCGTACGTTCCACACAACACTGTCCACAGTCCACCTTGGTGGTGTAAAAGATTTGCATCCAGCTTACAATGGATAGTTGCCCCAGCATTACCTTTTGTGTTCTGTCCTTGCTGTTATTTCAGTTTCGTTTTTTTTCAGTTTTCTTTCTACTTCATTGTGACTAATGCTGTGTAAAGTGGTGTAGATGAAGCCTTTTATTTTAATGTTATGTTTCATTAAAACAGGTGATGGTGCAGGGTGTCAGTGTGTCACAAGACAATGTAAATCACATAATCCAGCATGTGCGGGATCACTTGGTGATCTTTGAAAACACACTGTCGGGCAGTTTTGTCAATTTGCTGGATAACATGAATGCTAGGGTAAGTGATTATCATTTGCCCAAACAGCATGGTTGGATGGCAGTTAGAAGACAGCTTATCAACAACTGAGTGTACACTTCCATGAATTTGTCTAAAATCTATATTTCTTGTCACAATACTGTACCATGACCCAAAGTGCTATATTCTCAATTAGCGATCCCTAAACGCACACTCCAAACAAAAATAACCCACATATCAACCCTGGTAAGCCCCCTCCATGCATATGCACAGCGTATGCCATCCATGTGCACAGCTCACTGACTAGGTGAAGCCGATTTTCTCAAGAGCTGTGTGAACTGGTAGACTTGTGGAAGTATGCTTCGTGCTGGTCGAGAGACGAAGTCACCCAGCCGGAGAGCTTCTCAAAAAGAGGACGACATCTCCATATGGAAATGGACTTTCCGCAGGTAGCGGTTGAGGGGGTATAGGTCTAGCACAGGGTGGGACCCACCTGTCGCCTTCAGTACCGTGAATAGACGGCAGTAAAGCTCAGTGCTGTAGGGGTGGTGAACCCGCTCCACCGTGGCTCACTGCAGCAGGGCAGCCACAGCCAAGTCCAACGCCTTCTGTTCTTGTCTGTCTGCCGGCAGACAGAACAGAGGAGGGCAATGCGCCGGGGGGGGGGGGGGGGGGGGGGGGGGGGCGGACTCTCACAACAGGCTGAACCCTACCCGAATCACATTCTGCACCCAGGCAATGCGCTGCCAGCGCCTCCAGTGGGGGGACGGGAGCAGGGGATTCTAAGGCAGGGGCCCCCTATTGGGGGTGCTGTCGTCTACCTTGAGCACCACGACCCCGAGCCCTGGACGAGGGGTGGGGTGTGTGCCAAGGCTACCCTTAGGCTAGGACTTGGGACCAGGTTTGTGCTTCTTGGAAGCAGCTGGCTGTGGCCTGCCGGACAGGCGCTTGCGGGAATCCTTGGAGGAAAGCAAGGCCTCGAGCCGGTGCTCCTGATTGGCGGAAGCGAACATGTCCACCGCCTGTTGGGTGTAAGGCCCAAACAAGGAGGACGGAGCGATCGGCCCCACACACAAGTTGGTGGACAGAGGTCGAAGGACGTCTGTCATGGCAGAGAGGAA
This sequence comes from Lanistes nyassanus, assembly GCA_004794575.1. Taxonomy (NCBI): domain Eukaryota; kingdom Metazoa; phylum Mollusca; class Gastropoda; order Architaenioglossa; family Ampullariidae; genus Lanistes; species Lanistes nyassanus. The sequence goes on along the minus strand of SMGT01013140.1, from coordinate 161,368 downwards.
CATTTCCCGCTTAGCCAACACCGAGACTATGGCGGACGTGGCCTGTAACGCACCTGCCAGCACGTGGAAGCAGGTTCACGAGGCTGTGAAATCTGCCTCTGGGCGGAAAGCCGTGCAGCCCTCGGTGTAAATGGAATGCTTCAATGTGAAAACTGCCGAGTCCATTACACCTGACATGTCTAGCAACACCTCTGGTTTGTGGCATCCTCCTAACCCTGGTAACTTTTTGTCTTTTGCTTGGTGTCATCACCCACCTCCTTTTTGTGCTAGTCAGCACTTTGGGTCGTGGTACAGTATTGTGACAAGAAAATGCAAATTTCTTTATCTAAATTTGTGTTTTTTAGCAATACTTACCATGACCCACCACAAAACCACCCTTCTCCCTGCTGATGGGTTCTTCTGCTTTGAGAAAGTCAGCTAGACCTGGATAGTGAGCTGTGTGCACAGATGGCATACGCTGTGTGCATGCGCGGAGGGAGCTTACCAGAGTTGCTATGTGGGTTATTTTTGTTTGGAGGTTGTGTTTAGGGATCGCTAATTGAGAATATAGCATTTTGGATCATGGTAAGTATTGCTAAAGAAACACACATTTAGATAAAGAAATTTGCATTTTCTGCTGCGTAAAAGTAGTGATCCAATCTCTTTTGATCATATGTGCATAATGCATTCATGCACCCATGCATGGTTTGAGGCTACACATGTATGCCTTGTATTCTATGCAATGCAGTTTAGCTTTGCTGCTTTACAATGAGTCAGCAACAAATGTTAGATTACAACAAGCAGCTGTGTAGACAGGTCTGGTATCCAGTGGAAGTATGCATGCTAGAGATGACACCTGCAGTCCTCGCTGTCTTAGTGACAGGTGGCTTACCAGAGTTTAATAGGACCATCTGTGGGATGCTGACTTTGTCTGAATAGGAGGAATAAACTTATGTTCTTTCTAAACCTTTTTATAAATGTGTTGTGAACATTTTTAATGGAGCGTAGATTTCCACTTATAAAAGTGATCTCTAATCAAGAAAATATTAGAAAATACTTTGAGCTTTCCCTGCAGTAGTTAGCAATTTTGACTGCTTATTGCTATTTGACTGCTGCATTTACTCAGTTTATTCAAATAATAAAATGCTATGCATTTATGTTTGAGCAGACAGGTAATTTAAACACATTTTTTTTAAAGCAGTAAATTTGGGATCAGTTTATGTATATCATTGGATTTTAAAAAAGAAAATTACTTGTGCATGATATACATGTGTAAATGTATATATATATATCTTTTCATGTTTCTTATATATATATATCTTTTCATGTTTCTAAGGTATCATGGATGCCTTTTTTTAAACACTTAATAGAAGTTGCATGTTTCATCATGGATTCTGCAGAGAGCAGAGCATCAGACTGTTCGAGAAGAGGAAGAAGCTGGCTATGGACACAAGATTAAAGAGGAGATGTTGGGTTCACCTGAAGTAGGTTTTGTTGACATGTTGCGTTGTGGCATTCTAGCCTTGCAGATGCTTCCAGACAACTCCAGTTCAGGTGATTACCTTCTTTTTTCTCTTTGAAAAGTACATTTTCTGTTGATGGTCTGTATAGAATGGTGGTATAAAGTGTTTGCTATAAAGATTCATAGATGCTGTATATGTTTCTAAGAATGTAAACATATATTTCTTGTCACAATGTACCATGACCCAAAGTGGTATATTCTCATTTAGTGATCCCTAAACGCACCTTCCAAAAAAACATACCCACCAGTTCAACCCTGGTAAGGCCCCTCCACGCATGCGCACACCACATGCCACCCGTGCGCACAGCTCACTGACCAGGTCACGCTGACTTTCTCAAGCGCTGTGGTGCGGGTCGGTCATGTTTTCACCTGGCGGTCTACACTTCCCCCTGCCTATGCTCAGCGTGGCCTTTGCTATGGCGGTCCCTCACGTTTTTCTTCCTACTCTGCGCTGTGTCAACGTTTCAAGAAAAGTGAGCTTTTGTGTTCAGGGTTGTTACCAGTGTGTTTAACCTGTACTCACATTTTGCATTTTTTTTTGGTGGGACCGGGACTTAATGCTTTGTCACTCACCTACTTTTTGCTAGGTGTTTTGATTGTTTCACTTAGCCTTGCAGCGTGGGTATATCCTTTTTTCTCACGCTTTGTATTGTTTGTTTGCGGGGCCTTACCAGGGATGAATAGCACTTTGGGTCATGGTAAGTATTGTTAAAGAAACACAATTTTAGAAAAAGAAATTTGCATATTCTGCTCATATGAACACATGCATTTTTAATGATAAAAAGCATTACAGTAGTTCTTAAAGGATTGTAAATAAGAGAAAGTTTAGTTGTAAAATGCTGAGATAAATACCTATACATCTGTTATTAATGTTTAGCAATATTTTACCAGCATTTTCTAAAGTACTCTATGGTAATCATAAAGGAAATTTGAGGGTTATCTGGTAGACAGAATGATAAAAAAAAGCATCAAGTTTTCAAAAGCCATACAAGTATTACTTAGCTTTAATTGTTCCTAGTCTATGCCTATCTGAACACTAAATAAGAGCTACCATCATTTTATGAGGTAGCCAGTATCACTGTTTACACTGCAGGCAAATGCAGTGATAAAGAAAGATTTATTTCCTGTGCAACCTGGTACCACTGTTACCATATTTTCTTCTGTGATAACCTCACACTCTTTTGAAAAGAAACATGTGACTGCTGCTTGGAATAAAACAGGGTGAGAACAAAGGAACTAACTCAAGCTAAAACTGACAAAAACGGGGGTCAACGTTTTGTTGCATTACCCCTTCATCAGGACAACACAGACAGATAAAACTAGGTAATTAACTGGATAGAACCCACGTGTATAGCACATGGAATTTGGAAAGCACACAGCCAAGTTTTTATCTTTTTGTGTTGTCCTGACGAAGGCGTAATACCACAAAATGTTTTGTCAGTTTTAGCTTGGCTTACTTTGTTGTCACTTATACTCTTTTGAATAGCGAGCTTTTGAACATTTTCCCCCATAAGCACTAAAAAGGGAGCAGAGGTTGTTTGTAGAGGGACTTCTATTTGGCCCAAGCTGATCAGAATATATCCACATCCCTCAGACTTTACGTATGGATCAAACCTGATTAAAAACATACAAATGCAGAGTTCACAGTCTCCTTTATGATATTTACTCTTTAAGGCTTTCATTGGGATTTTCCCAAGTATTAAGAACAGGATGGCCACTCATTGTTGGAAAACAGCAAAGAGTGTTTCTTTTATACACTGAATTACATTTAAGCTGAAGCATTGATCATGTGTACAGACGTGTACAGACATTGAAGTACAGCAAGGGACATACTCATTCTCGTTTCTGTCTTCTCAGGGATTGTTATAATCACAGATGGCTTGGCAGGCGTTCCAGATGCTAACTTCTTAGAATCGCTGTTGATGCAGCTGAGAAACTCCACCATAAGCTGCACTTTCTTGAAAGCAGGCTCATCCTTGGGTGTACAGCAGCTTGGACATGTTCCATATGTGGAGCTGATGCAGTTTATTGCCACGGCAACATTTGGTGGCTACTTTGCTACATGCCCTTCCGTGGTCAGTGCAGTAATATTATCTACAGGGGATTTCTTAATGTGATTATGTACCCGTCATGCACCCCACCCCCTTTGAAAGCCTCCCCCATGTTTTGGCAGTTTTCCTATATTTTTTTAATACCTGTATTAATCGGCACTGCTGCAGAACAAGTCACGTTATATGTTATTAACTCAATTGCATCGTGCGTCCTACAACGGGTGACGTCGCTGAAATTGCACCATTTGGGGTGATTTTTACTGTTTTTTGAAAAATTGTAAACATGGCTGGATGTTGTTAGTATTACGAATTGTGTCCATGCATATAACTTATATCAAAAGAAATACACAGATCAAGTTCCCAACATCACAGTCTTTATTATAAAGCATTGTACATGTTCGGCATACAAGAAACACTGTAATTTTGCAAAAATGTGTTGATAAAATCCTCTTTGTATTTGCTGAGCCCATGGATAGCATATCTGACATTTACCACAACAGCTTAAAAGGTTGCATAGCCAAAAGAACTCATTACAGACAATGCATATAAGGGTCTCCAGAGCCTTTTAGCATGAGTAAATGCAACTGCCACTCTCCTGCCACGACAGAAGCCAGAAAAGATGGTGGCAAAACAATGATGTCATTTTATGTCAAAGTGATGGGCCCATGGCTGGGAACACATGGCAAGTACCAGCTGTGTTATTAGATTGGGATATACCTTGTACCGTTGGGTTGTTTTTTGGTTTGGAATTGTGTCAGTGCTTACATCTATAATCAGTTACACAAATAGTAAATATTCTGTGCTTTAGTAAAACCAACTTTTGAGGACAAAGAAATGTACTTTTTCAAAATGTGTTTTATGTTGTATACTTTTCTTAGGCTGATGAAGACAGTTCAGAGCCTAATGTCTATCACCAAGCCTTGTTCTACTGGTCCTTCCAGAAGGGTTTGGAAGGTTATTGTTACAGAGATTTGAATGATGACCCAGATGTCATAGGCTCACCAAGCTGGGTGCAGAAGTAAGAATTTTATAGCTTGTTAGAAAATGCATTTAGAGTCTCAGAAATTTCTCTGTTTGTGTGCACGTGTATGTGCGAAGGAGAGAGAGAGAGAGAAGGGGTGTGCACCCTCCTCTTCTTAAGTGGTTTGAAAACTTCCATAAAAAGAGCTCGGGTTTTAATCTGAGATTGGTTTTTAATCTGTGAAAGTTCTCTACCTTGTTACATCAACAGTGATCAGTAAGTTCTGTTCACACAGCTTTTTTTGTAATGACAGGCAGTTGTACTCACATCCTCTAAGAGAAAGAACCTATGGACTGGATCTGTTGCGTAAGAAGCATCAGGAGAGGCTGGTGCAAGTGGGCCTCAGTGGGGTTCTTTCTGTGCGGTTGCGTGAGGGATACACCATTAGAGAAGTGCACTTTTTGAAAGGTTTGCTGGCAAGACCTTTGCAAGATATTTTCTGTGTTCATGATTTGTGCCCAAGGTTTTTGCAGTACATTTGATGACAATGAAATCCTTGTTCACCATAACTGTTATACCTCGTAAACACTTTACACCAAAAAGAAAAAATCCAAACTTGGTACAATTTGACACAAGCAGAGGGGGAAAATCCATGAAGTGGTTCAGGCATCTTTGCTTGACAGGAAGCTGTATCAGCAATATCAACAGTGAGGGTCCAGTCTGTCATACACTGCCTTTTCAAGCAGGTAATTTAAACTCTCTTACCTGGGCACAGGCAGTGACTTTGGAAAAAAACGGCTGGGGGCATATATGCACCGACAGTTTTAAATGTTAATTAGATATCTGAATAAATGGGAACTCCAAACAGTGAGAACTTCAGAAATTTTGTGAATATCGAATTCCAGATAAATGTATAATGTTTGGAAAATTTCTTAAGTAGATTTTAAAATTAAGGTTAAGAGAAACTGGTGCATCATTCATTTTGGATTGTTTTGTTTCAGGTGGCAGTGAAATAGAGGTGAAGCTCGTATTACCTTGGCGAGATTATGGAAAAGTGGAGTACAACGCGACAGCTGCTTGGCCTCTGGAAAAGAACAGGCATGTGTTTCATTTATAGATGACTTGTACTTAATCAGGGTTCGTACTTGGAAAGTCTTGGAAAAATGTAAAAAGTCGATTCCAGGGCTGGAAAAGTCATGGAAAAATCCATTTTATCAGGGCCTGGTATTTGATATTTTCCAGAATCTGTCACAGTCTGATGTCTGACACTGATATGCGGATTTATTATTTTCAAGAAAATCATAAGCTGACGAGTGAAGATCACAATTCGACTTTTGCATGGCCGCTTTTCGAATCATCAGCTTGCTGGTAATGCTGGATGACATTTGCCATTCCCCCAGTGATCTCCCTTGTATTGACTGCATTTTGACGTGCCCATACTTTCCTTTGTGAGTCATGTGGATTTAGGCAAGCTTGGAATCAGGTTTTCATTTACACTTAAATGAGGAAGTGCATGGCTAAGTTAGCCAAGCGGGGCCAACTCAGAGTCATGTCAAAGGGTGGATAGCACCAGCATCAGACTGGGCAAAACAAAGGGCCTTATGTTTACTATGTAAAAACTTCGTTGTTGGGAACATGGGGGAAGCAGCACTACGAAGTCATGCAGCCGGTAAAAAGCATAAACAGCTAGTGAAGTCTGCAGACAGCAACTGAACCCCAGTGGTGATAGTGACTGACTTTTTAAACATCTTCCAGTGGAAGGGGAGTTTACAATTTCATTGCTTGTGTTTCCTCTCACAGTGAACAACCAGATCAGAACAGGAAGGAATATTTTTAGATTTTTTTGGGTGGGTGTGTGTGTGTGTGTGTTGGGGGGTGGGGGGTTCAGCACAGAATTATGTTTTATTTATATGTTTAGATTTTAGAAACAATGTTATTACTAGCCAAGTCTGGACAAATGTCTTTTGACAGCAGTCTGTCTCTGATCTCTCACCCCGCTCTGTTTGAACTCCCCCTACATTGTTTACTGATGAGTTGTCAGCTTAAAAATCACAGTAGTAATATGCTCGATTCTTATTTCTTTGTTGTATGTAAGAAAACTTGAAGAAACTTGACATTTTGTGTTGTTTCTTGTCATGTAAAGTGAGCATGTAATCCTAAATCAAAAAGCTGCCTCTGTGGCATTTTTGGGGGTGGATCCAGCAGGGTCTGGTTCGGTTTCTGTTTTGGAAACAGCACTCCCAATGCAGCATCTGCCTTTCCTCTCCTTTACAGTGATGGGGTGGGTGGTCCTCCTGGCTGACACTAACACTAACCCCTGTCCTCTCCCTGGTCATTGTAATACAATGTATTCTAAGTAGGTGAATACGAGAATCAGCATCAGGGAAGATAATCTGTGCAGACTCCTGTACAGCAGACACCAGAAGTTGTTAGCTAATATATAAAAATAACTGACTTATTTGTACAGAATCACTGAGTAACTCATAATCAGCAACGATGTCATCTGGCCAAGTCTTTTAGTGTGGTCAAATTCAGATGTTGAGAAACTTGATGCAGCAGTTGTAATACAGGGTCTGCAGTCAGTTTTAGCCTCAATAAGCAGCTCTTAAACATAGAAACCATGGTGAATCTGATGTAGCTTTAGAAAAAGATTCAATAGAAGCATATTCTGCTTGTGCAGAATTTCTAATTCAGACCAGCTTTCTGATAAAGGCTAAGATAATATGACTAGTGACTGATAATTATTTAACACTGAGCATGTCTTCAGTAACAGAGCAGAGACCATCATTTGGTTATTCACTTTGTGTGTGCAGAGCTCCTACCAAAGTAGAGATCTATCTGGAGGGGAGCTATGACTTTCTGCATGAGATTACCTGCAATCGTGGGCGAAAAGTCAACAGTCTCTATCGCACTGTCAGCACAAAGAAGTTTTGGCATCTACTGCAGAAGTAAGTGCAGATTTTATTAAATAAACTACCAGAGACAGTTTTCTAAGTTTGAAAAATATTTTTGACTCATATTAAACCTATATTGTCTTCTGCACTTGGTTAACCGGTCAAATAAAAGTTGACATTGCTGCCATTGTTATCTCCAGGTAGAAATTTCAAGCAATAATTTGCTAATCTTGTTTGTGCAAATAGTAGAGATCATAAAGAAAGAAAAGCCATTAAAGTTTCCAGTGTTGCTGTGTTTTGGATTTTCAGTGCTTCTAATTACAGAGTGCAGCCTGGCTAACACCATTGTTGAAAACACTAAACAATTTATGTATGAATTCACATCCAGCATTCTTCAATATAGGATAAATTTCATGGTTAACCTGACATTCTGCTTGAGATGAGCACAATTCAATGTCCCCAAGTAGAATGTCTACTCCTTGAGTTTCTTGACATTTTTTCATGTTTATAAATAATCCATTTTTCTATTCAGGAATAGATCATATTTAAGAATTGATATTAGATTATTACGTTAATTAGAGAGTGAAATTGTACAAGTGTTGTTAGTGTAATAGTATGTTGTTTTTCAGTATTTTATAATTTTAAAGTTTGATCATGCATTCCTACCTCTGTCACATCTCAGGAACTTACTTAGTCTGTAGAGTCTTAGCCATGCTGCACGGAACTCTGACAGACAGAATTATGGGTTTCTTAAGTGTATGATTCAAATGCATCAAATCCAGATACACAAATTTTATTTTTGTTTTTATTTTTTGCTCTTAGTATTTCTCAGACTGATCAGCTTTTGATGCATCTACAGTCCTTTGATTCCAACCCTGCTTACTATGAAATCCCTAACAGCATTCGCAGTGGTGTCCCTTTGTTTGTATTAGACCCAGTCAATCCTGTGCTCAATTCTCAGCTAACCACAAGGTAATCATTAAAAAAAACCCATTTTTTTCTAGTTTGTGGTCTTTTTTGAAAGTGTTGAAAGTTTAAAATATGTGATAGAATTTATCATCACCTAATTTTGCTTTTACAGTGGCAAGCAGTAAAAAACTTTATGTTCATGATGAAGTCTCTTTCCAAAGTAATCACAGAGCCTAAATCTACAATATAAAGTGGTCTTAGTGTTTTATTTTGTTGGAAGAAATAAATGAATTAATTTGAGGTGTGCATGAGCACAAGAACTCCCAAAGGTAAACAGTGTAACTGTGTTGTTTCAGAGAGCCATCACTAGCACAGTTTGCTTCATTCTGGCGGCCAGTGCTGATGTTGGATGCCAACATCTGGCAGAAGTGGGTGCATTCCCATCGCATTGGACTTGTACTTGAACAAGATTTGCCACTGCCACGTTATCTGCATGTGCCCAATTCCAGTGGCCGCTTTAACATACTGCAGTGTCGCCAAGCCCTGGCTTCCCTTACCCAGCATCTGCGTGACTGGGCCACTTTTGTGCTTGCTGAGAACCACTCCTATATCAAGCTTCTGTACAAGTCAGTACAAGTCAAAAACTAAAATGTTATTTATCCTTCAATGTAGGGATTATGAAAACAGATGTTCTTTAATAAAGAACAAATAAGGACAGAGCGCTATAAATCATCAAATGGTAACTCCAACAAAGTACTGGCAGCGCTAGACACAGCCGTATGCTGACGTATGTGCCCAAGGGAGCTTACCGTACCCAAACACGTAGCAAAGAGAGAGTCGAAAGTAAGGAACGTGGCAGATCCTCAGAAAAGATCTGCCACCTCTTTCTTTTAAGTGAAAGATAATTTTGTTCTGATTTTAGTGGGGTGACTTGAGCTTTTTCGTTTGCTTTCTTGTTTCTGTCTGTACTGCTCATTGTTAGAAAACTAAAAGATTTTGCAATGTGGTGTGCTTTTGTCCTCACCTGTGTGTGTATTAGTGTCACATTGTGTTGTCTGTTGCACTATTATACCGGTACTCACGCTTGCTTGTGCCGTGCTTTAGCATTTGTCACTGTGTTCGTTATGCGCTAGGTGATGTTGCTACTTGCGGTTCTACACACTACCGGTTGGCTGGTTTTCATTGTTCACCGTCGACTACAAACACTTCAGCTGGTGTTGGTCCCTCGCCACCGTGTACCGTGACTTCTGCCGCTGTCGTCGCTCTGCTGGTTCTGCTGGTCCCCCCTTGCTATTGTGCACGTGACTTCCGCTGATGTTGTCACTCTGCTGTTTCCACTTCTTGGGCTGTGTGGACCTTTTTCTGTGGCTTCAGTCTCACTTGTCTCCATGTGTCGCTCCTCTTCTGCCTCGGCACGTCACTTGCTGGTTTCTTTGGTTGGCCCAGACGATCTTCAGCCTATGTCATGTCGCCCGTCCACCTGCTTAACTGGCTTGGTCTCCATCTTCTTGCCTTGGCGTAAAGAGAAGCTCAGAGGCTTCTCTGCGGGAACTTGAGGGGAAGGGACGGCCGCTTGACCAGCTGGTTCCAGCTTGCTGTTCCCTGGGTCTTGCACTGCTGGGGTCAGACTTTTTGCCTTTGTGGCATCATGTTCCACTTCTCAGCAAGAGGGCTGTTTTTTCGCTGCTCGTTGGCTTGACGGCTCCTAGAGCTCTGTGTGTGTGTGTGTAGGGGGGGGGGTGGGACTGGGGGGGGGTCGGGTAGGGGTGACTTGGATTGAGTTCAGCTTGCTGTCAGACCTCGTCTCTCTGGCAGGTTCGCTTCCTTCCATCTGCCAGCCGACAGACATGAACAGGGAGCTCTGGACTTGGTTTTGGCTGGCTGCTTGCGGACTATTGCAGTGGGAGTTGATCAAGACTCCTCCACTGCTGCCTTGAGCATCAAGCAGGTCCTTCTCCATGCTGGACATGCCTCCGCTCTCTTGCTTCTGGTGTAAGGCCACTTCCAGAGAATGGCTCCTTCCAGCTTGCGACCCAGGCTGCATGCCATGTGCGTCTCTTTGCCTGAGCTTTCTGTCGTGGACTTCCTATGCGTGTACTTCCGGGTACTCTTATGAGCGCTGGCTCTTGGCCTCTTGCTGGCTCCTTGGGTCTTCACCCTTGTGACCACAACGTGCTGTGTTGGGAACTTTGCTCACGTGCATTCCTGGATGACTGGGGGATCCTTGCATACTGCAGATCTATCCCAGGCGAGTGGGTAGGGGCCCCCGTGTGGCTTGTGGCCATGGGCAGGCTTCTGCACTCCCCTCATTTCTCTCCTCCTGCACATTACTGTGGCTTTTGTGGACTCCAGTGCTGTGCGTCGGGGGTTATCCCTCTGACTTGGTTTTTCATGGCTACTGCTCATCACAGTTCCATTAGCAAGGTTTGTGACAGTCACTGGAGATTCTGGGGGGAGTGGCGGTGTGGCTGGGGGGAGTGGCGGCGTGGCTGGGGTGCACCCATCCAGGCCTTGGGTCTCCACTTGGTGCGGCACTCCTCTTTTGCCTTTTGGCTGTGAGGGTTCTGAGCCCTGCTGTCCTCTTCACCCTATGCACCCTGTTAATTTCTTAACTAAATTTGAATTTTGAATAGGTCTAAGGGTCTTCCAGAGCTTAAGACTATTTACATTACTGAAGATTAAAAAAAAACTTTTTTGGAACAGGCAAACAGACAAAGCACCATCATTCTTCTGCATGCTGCGTCTGATCGCCAAACCTCCATCCGTCATTCTTCGTTTGGCCTTTCTTGGTGGCACACCAAGCAGCATGAGGCAGCATGAGATGCAGATGCTGAAAGAGGAGTTGGCAGAACTGAAGTTTCCTCAGCGTAATACACAGAAGTCTGACAAGAAATCTGCACTAAAACTTCCAGCTGGAACTCCCAAGGAGAGAGAGAGAAAAGCTCCATTGCAGAGAGAGTGGTCTGAAATCAACTGCTGCACACTTCTTCAAAAACCTGTTGACAAAATTCTGATTAGGTGGGTAAAGAGAAGATTATTATGCATATAAAAAGGTGATAACTGCAAGAATTAGTTAACAATCCAGCTTCATTGCACAAAAATTCAAAGTTTCAAAGAAAACTTTTTGGAGATTAGAAATAGTGACAAACAACAGAAAGCAAGTTTCTATGGGATGCATTTTTTGACTCAATTATTTTTCTTTGGTCATTCCTAGATATGAAGAGAAACCCGAAGATATATCATCAATGCATGAGTGCTCACGACGTGCCTTGAGTGTTGATGGCATTCCAAGTGGAGGGCAGGCTGCAATGGGGACAAGACCTGTACACAGCAAATTCAACACCTTGTCTCATTACCTGCTGCACCACCGCTGGGTGTGGTCTGTTCAGCTTGCTGCATGTGTGCCTGTCAGCCTTAGCACCATTGGCAAGATGCTGCAGACACTTACCAAGTAAGTCAGGAGCTAGTAAGGCTGCTTCAGTGTTCACTGTTCTTTAGCTGTTAAAAAATCAGGGTCTGAATGCTTGGTTTGAGGAAGTAATCTTTTAAAGACTAAGACTGCACCCACACCCCCCAGTTGCCATATATCAAAATTCTGTCATGTTGCACTCAGCGAATTGGTAAGAAAGTATTGTATTTCACGCACACACAAGAATAACACTGTTTGACATACTTTCTGAAAATGCTGCATCAAAAATTGAGAGTAAAGCTCACCTTGTCAGCATTTACTTATCTGTGTGTAAAACATGAATAATTTTGTTGGGTGTGGGGAGTACTTTTAACCAGGTTTTTCACTAAGGCTATATGGGCAAAGCAGACACATTACATCAACTAAACCAATATTGGTTTTTATCAAGGCTATATGGACAAACCAGACACATCATATTAACTGTGGATGAAAAAGTAAATATACATCTGGAATACATTATGAAGAGGAAGATCTGTGACCTTATTTATTACAGCAACCAGCTGCTGTGGCGACTGCTTTGTCAAATCTGGGAGAAGTTTCTTGTGGGTTCTTTCTATTAATACAATTCTTGTACGAGAATATGTTTGGATTCATTTTAATATGCCAGGAGAAAAGTTCTTGGTTTGATGTCACATTCTAACTGTGTGTGTGTGTGCATGCATGTGTGCGTGTGTGTAGGATCAGGCTGCAAGAAGGCTTTCATTTTGCAGCAGCTAACTCTGGGATCAGCAACATGGTTCTTGAAGTGGACATGGTGGTTAGTTCATTTTCAGATTTTTATGTACTAATTATATCCAGACAACTTGCAGCTTAAACAAGCAGGCCTGAAAGTGGCAGATATTTTACTGACCGTGGTGAGTGAAAAAAAAAATTGGTGAGCAGAATTAATCTCACTTGCAAGTAATATTCATGAATTGCAGGTTGTGCTCTGTCAAGTAACATTTTCAGTTTGGCTAGCAAAATGTTTTGCAACTTGCCCATGGCTAGTTTGCAACAAAGCACACTTTTAGGGCTGAGCAGGCTGGTGATACCATATGAACTAGGAGATGAAATTTTGTTACTGCTTTGACTATACCAAACTGGCATAGTCTGCAATGTCACTGACCTGCTATACATTAGGGTCCAGGACTACCTGGTGAATTTGGCTGCACATTAAATTGGCCATTCAAATTCAAATAAAATAAAAAGGAACAAGTGACTGCCGGTTGGAGATAAACCTAAGTTTACACAAACAGAACTGAGCCAATCTAAATAACTAGGATATTTCAGACTTGAGGACACATTGATTATGAGCAAAAATTATAATTTTTTGTGACTTATTGTGGGAAGACCAGAAAGATTTGTATTCCTTGTCATGATCTTCCGTCTGCCATCATTTGTGGGCTTGGTGGACAATAGATCTGAGAGATTTTCTTGTAATTATTTGGGTCTTTCCCTAACCTTGTTTCAGAATCTTAGTCTCTTGATTGTTAAACTTGCATCTAGCACCCGAATCCATGTATTGTAATAGAAATGTTTAAATAATAGCTGTTTGCTCACCATAACCTTTCCTTGCCATGAGATGGTCATTGTTGCCAACTTCTCGTGAAACACCTTCCAATCACTTACTGTAGGGTACCCAGATAAAGTTTTCTTCTGTTACTTTCAGTCTCTGTTTGAAACCCTTTCAAACTTTTCAACCACTTTTTGTGACAGGACAACTCATTTGCTGGAATGCATCCAGAAAGGAGCTACAGAGAACATTCTGAAGATGAACATCAGACATGTGTGCTGCAATATATTGTGTTTCCTCCACATAACAAGACATCTCTTGAAAGGTATGTGTCCAGTTCAGAATTAACTTCACCATGTAGGCTTGTTTCACATGTTATACTTGTCTTATTGGCAAAGTTATCATAAATTTTACTTATCCAAAAGTGGCCTGTGCTTGTTCACACAAAATACTTGTTTCTTGTCACAACACTGTACCATGACCCAAAGTGCTATATTCTCAGTGTATGTGGATGTGGGCTGGTGGTGTTCCAGCTATTTTCCTGATCTTTTCATTTCTGATCATGTCCCGCCTGGTCTTGTCTGCAGCTTGTCTGAGACATCTTGTTTCACAGTTATTGATCTTTCTCACTTGAGGTTTGGTCAGTGTCCATGTCTGACAATGCAACAGCTGATGGTAGGATTTTATTTACTATTTTCTTTCGCTTTTCTTACATTGGACTGTTCCCACCCCTGCTTACAGTGCCAGCTATGTGTTTGCCAGTTCCTTGTCAGCAAGTAGCTTACTAAGTGGATTTAACATCATGAGTTTGAAGAGAAAGCTTAATGTCTGGCACTTGAAGAGCATATCAGTGGCTTAAAGAAACTAGACATTTTGTGCAGTCAGTTTGGTTTGGATCTGGGTTGTGGCTAGTTGCAAAATGAACGATTAAAAGCTGAAAACAACAGATACAATTTTTTTTTACACCCATCCATCCTCCAGTAAAACTATGAGAATGTGTAGTGGAGTATATTTCAACTAAATTTAAATGAAATCTGCTTTGTTCGTGTGAAATGTGTGAGCAGCAGCAAAATATTTTAAAGCTTGAGTGTTAACATGTCTAAGACACATAGATCTGAATTCCTGAATATTGTACAACGAAACAGTAAAGCCTTCCCGTCCCAAAGATTGGTGATATCTTTAACAGAGCCCTCCTCTTTAAAGCTTATACAGTATGGGGTGACAGGTCTCATCTGCTGCATCACGAGTTCCAGGTTGCCGGTACAGAACACCACATTTCCAGAAAACAAGATTTAGCAGAAGTGGTTGTACAAATTCAGAATGTGTCCCTCCCCATCTTTCTTATCCTTTTTTTTCTCATTCTCTCTCTAACTCTATAAATATTTATGCTTCCATGTGTGTGTGGGAGGCCGGGGTGGTTTGGGTGGGTGGAGGTGTGTGTGGGTGGGTGGCTGGGTGTGGGTGTGGGTTTATGTAAGGGTGTCTGTTTCAAGAATGTACCTGTAAGATTTCACTTTGTTCTGTTCAATATTTATATCTACACTGATTGACCAGGCAGTGTTTTCCCATATGGGAATTGAATGTTAGTGTCTGTATCTACTAAAAGAGGATAAGAATTATTAATGTTTTTTAATAGATGGCAGCATATATGAAAAGTTTTATTGACAGCGTGTCAGAGGAAGATGGAGATGAGATGGAGACAACAGAGGCTGATGGTGAAGTACAGATTGTCACTGAGTGCTGGATAGAGCCACAGTTTGGTGTCTGTGTGAACAACACTCCAGAACGTTTGCATTTTGAGGGACTTACTGCAGCAGAGCTTGCAAAAGCAGTGAGTATATGCTATATACTCAATATCATTGCTTTATTTTGCTCTTTATGTTTAAACCAGTGTTTTTAAGAAGCAGGCATCAGCATAGCTTTAGATATACAGCACATGACTCACAGATTTTCCTGGAGGAAGGTAGACCAAAATAGACATCATTTTTGCACTATAGCTCTGTGTAAAGAATTTTTAAAAAATGACAGATTCGGTTCTTTCAGTATGATAGCTGTACATCTTACAGACCAGATAATCTTTTTAGCAAGATGTCATTGGGTTAACAGATGCCAGCAACTAAATGTGATATTTGGGCACACCTGTTGGGATCTTTTCCTACATCTCAGAATATTTTGTGTATCTGTGTGTTGTGTGGGGAACCGAGAGCCAGTTCTGTGGTATTGATGCCATTTTCAAATGAGTTTTAATACGAAGAAGATGCCGTTCGAACCGCTGAGTTTTTTTACACCAGCAATGTGCATACAGTAGCTGTATCATTGAAACTACAAGAAAGAAGTGATGAGAAAAGAAATAGATATTGTACTGGAAGAACACAAGAAGAATACCAGCTCGACTACAAAAATCTTTGGAAAAACCAGGATTACAAATATGTACTGCAGTTTCAGAAGAATCAGGTATGCCTTTTTTTATATAATAAATTCTATAAACATGTATTTTAGTAAGAAATTATAATAAAGCAATCATGTCTACATTATTCAGTAATTCTGTGCTAAATAAAAAATAAATCTGTGTTTCATTTATAATAGCATAGGTCCTGAAATGTTACAGCCTGTCATAACTTCTTTATTGTTTTGCATCATTGAAAACAGATCTGCAGAGAAGATGCAAGGGATGTCAGATCATGCTGGAGTTCCAGAATCTTTTCCATCACAGCAGCAATAAAGAGAAGAGGGTATTGTACAATTGATGACAATGGTGATGATGACAACAGCAAAGAGGAGTGAACTGCATAAGTGTTGAAACACAGACATTAAATTACATCAGTTTCAGTTAAAATGACTGAGCTGGTACATTGGGGCAGCTATCTCCCATAAAAGTTGTCCTGAAAAGCCTATTTTGATTTTGCAGAAATGAGGAGAAAACCATTACCAGTATGGGATTTAGAGCAAGGTTATGAAGGATAGCAAAGCCAGAATCTCTTTTAGTATTTTCTGAACAAAGATGTTGAACAATTTCAACATCTGCAAACAATGGTTATACTCTTCAGTTGCAGTATTGCTTGAGTATTAAAGTCTGCACTTCAAAGGAATTGTTATACACAAGAAAAAAGTTTTGTTACACTGTCATTTAGAACTGACAGTGATATTGATTTTAGATAATAATTTAGCTCATTTTGCAATGAAGCAAAAAAAAAAATGTTGGTTTAATGTCTCTGTAGTTAATAAAGAACAAATGAGGACCAAGCGCTTAAAGTATCAAACTATCACTCCAACAGGAAGTACTTGAAACGCTCAACATAACTGTATGCAGACGCATGCGACTAAGGGGAGCTTACCGTACCGAAACACATAGCAAAGAGAGGGTCCAAAGAAAGAACTTGGCAGATCCTCTAAAAGATCTGCCATCCCTTTCTTTACAATGATGCTAGTCTTCACGCAGATAACCCTTGGTACACAATGTGTGCATACAGAGAATCCCTATTAAATGTGATCAGCCCGCTCACTAAGCGAGTGCTGACAACTAGTCTCTGTAGTTAACTTGATTTGAATGATTGTTACTGGCAGTTACAGCCACTCTAAATACATGTAGGTCTTTGATGGCCCTCCTTATGGCAACATTCTAAAGGATTGGGCTGTCTATTTGGTTATGCTTACTCTTTTATTGTCTAGTATGCAGTATCAATGGATAAATATATTCGCGAAAAGGGGACCATCTGGCCAGTGAGCTGGTTATACTAAAAGTCTTTTGTCCTGAAACCAAGTTGTTCTGCAGCATAGCACAGTTTTTGTGTTTGTGTGTGTGTGGTTTAAAATGTTTAAAATCTCTGGAGCAAATCAGCAGTTTTGGAAATCCAGTAGGATGTACTGTATATAGTCCTGACACACTGGCATGTTTCTTTGTTTTGTGTTGTAAAACGTTTTGGTAGTTGACAAGGGATTTTTTTTCCAGAAAGTTGGACAAGCAGACAGGTCTGGCTGGCTCCAGCACTTGTAAGAAATGTCTGCAGTGCAGCAGAAGTTCTCAAGAGCATAAGTACATAATTATGCTGTGCACTTTGACAGTTTACCTACATATTCTCCTTTATCCAGAAGGCAGAGGATGTTCCGATGTTCCTACCAGATAGGTCACATCCTGAAATACATTATTTCTTCCTAGACTGATACAAAATAATCAGGCGTCTGGCCTGCCCCAGCGAGGTAGTGAGCTGAGGCGGTATTAGCAGCAGTGAACAAGAGGGTTCCAAGATTTATCCTTGTTTGATGTCTGCTATCAGGTTTTTTTGGTTGACTCATGCATCTTTTGTTTTTCGAGGGGGTAATGTGCAACCATCAAAGTTTTAAAAAAGGAAGACATTCTTATGGTATCAGCTAAGCTTCTGAAAAATACTTAGATAATATTATGATCAGCCCCAATCACATATTTGATAGAAATGTGTCATGTGACTTTTTTCGTTGATAAACTTGATAAGTAACAGTTAACTCATGCTGGAGTTTATCTGCTTAATTTCTCCTTCTCGATAGAGACGTGCATGTCCAGGCAGCTACCGTCCACTTTTTAACTGTATAAACCTCTCAGTACATTTTCAAAGGATGCATTGCATCTACTTCAACGGGTGTTTTTTTTTTTAAAAGAAAGATGCAAATAGATATATTTAGCATTGAGTACAAAAGAGTACAAAATTAAAGTATGGGAACTGGGAGGGGGGAAGAACATTTGGAATATGCCACTATAGAAGAACAAAATCAACAACTACATGTTTCTAGAAACTTCTCATTTAAATGCCTTGCAGGAAGTATCATTAACATTGAAGTTGTCTTCTGAAGTTGCAAGGTTAGGGTATATTTCAGAATGTTTAGAAACAGTAAAGCCAAGGTAACAGATTTCTGAAACTATCCAGCTTTGGATTGTCTAAACATTGTTGTGTGAACTGATAGTTATAACACTTGGAGCTCTTAAAATGCTATCCCCAGGGTTGGACATGTTCAAACTAAAATGAGATATACTATCTGGGCCAGCATTCAGTCTTCTGATGGGTAGTCTTTATCAGACTAAGAAGAGGTATAGCTTATCACAAGAAGCACAGGGCTTTCCCAGGCGGAGCTAGGGGCTGTGTGCAGGTTATCTTATCAAGTGGGTGGCTGAGCATAGTTGCACGTCCTATACATTTACATGGAAGTTTGCCCAGAAACTTGTTTCATGAGCAGCTTGAAAGTTTAGGCCAGTTCTTGTCTTGCATGTGACATTTGTAGTAGTATCAATTGATGTAATGTACTCGAGTCACAGAGGTTACAAAAGTATATTTCAAAAACTATGACCCAGATTTCCAGTTACAGGACAGTATAGTTTCAGTAAAAGAAACATGTTACTTATTCTAATATATTTTGAAATAATTTTAGTGATCTTTTTATTATTTACATGAGTTGGGAGATTTGAGAAATGAAAGAACATTTTAGAACATTCACTTGAGTTGGGGACCGAAGATGTACAGATCTATTAAAGATTTTTCATTGCCTTTTAAAAGGATGGGGGTTTCATTATATGCTCTTTACATGTAATAAAATGTCAGTTGCTTGTGAACTACTGAGCAGCAGGCTATTCAATGAAGTTTCTATGCCTCTTATTAAGATGTTTTGATCTTTATTTCATGTATCAGTGCTCATCAGAGACCTAAAAGTCTTTTCTAATTAATGAAAATCCAGACCTATAATGCAAGATCTGTATCTTGCTAAGCCAGTTTGGATGGAACCAAAAGTGTGGCAGTGAGAAATAAGAGCAAATTGCCATATAAAACAAAATTGCATACATGTGGAAACACATTTTTGTGAAGAGTGGAGAGCTGCTGAGAAATGATTATGTAGATAAGGCAAGCACTGTGAGCTGCTCTGATGGTGTGAAGCTCTGTTATACCTGTTTATTCTTAGTGGTTCTAAAAGAAAGAATGGATCATTATGACCAAGATTTTAAAATATTGTTTTATCTCCCAACTTCTTTGGCATGAGAAAATTTCAGAGATAGCAATGAGCAAACAGTTCTAAAGCACAAGTGTTGGCTGGAACATATTGCGCTTGAACTGAACCAGTTTGGGTGATTCCTGGTGCAGGATGTCACCTATGCTATTGCAGATGAAGATGGCACTTGTCGTTTGACTGAAACCTAGTCATCCTTCACTGCGGTGGTTTTATTAATTTATTTTTATTAAAATTCCGTTTTTTGATTGGTACAGTTTTCTGCGGGACCACTGCACATTCTTTATGATGAGGGAGCGGGAGGGGGGGGTCTTTGCCACATGAACAAGAAACCTGTAGAGGTTATGTCGCATGATCCCCGCCCCCCATCTCGTAACTACTCACTGACTGGGAGGTGGCAGACATTTGTAATTCGAGACTTATGTGCGAGGAATAGGCGTTTTACCAACCACCCAACTCAATGGATTAGTGTCCCTTCGTATAGGCCTTAAACGGCAACTTGCGCGGAATACTCGAAGGGTCCGTCAATATAGCCAGTAGTGATGTTAAAAATTTAGTCCATGGTAAAGACACACCAGTTGTGGTGTATATCGGCTTAATGTCAGCAGTCTTTTATTTTCCTAATTTGGCGATTTCAGGGTAGGCTAACAAAGGGCACTGTATGAGTGTTGAATACAGTTCCACTTGCACGGTGACACATGAATCCCCCCAACGCATCATGTATTTACTGTATTGAGAAAGTATTTAAAATCTGTCGGTTAAGAAGTGGCTGCTTAATGATCTTGGATACATAGACGTACAGCTGATACGCATGAACGGACGAACAGAAACGAGGAAACAGCACGTACACCCTCAAAGTTCTGGCCGTGGCCACAAATGGACGCAGATCGTGGCGGCCGGTTTTAAAGGCCGGGCACTTGACACACCTGCAGTAGTGTCTACTCCGCCGCATGCAATCGCATTTCAAATCTAGAGCAGATAAGGCTTCATACAGTGACAACAGCAGTATTAAGGCCTCCAGCGACGAGTATGGTGTCGTATCCTGAACGTCCCAAAATAATTAGGAATATATAAAACAAACACAGTTTACTTGCGCTTTCAGATACTTTACGTGGAAACACAGTTTAATTAAAAGTTTAGAAATCAGTTTTACTTGCAGACCGGACAAGAAATGAAAAAGCCCAACGTTTTCTTAATATTTGTGCATCTAGGAAAGGATGTTGCTGGGAACTAGATCTAAAACGGTAGTTTTTTAAGTGTGTAATTTATAGCAAAAGAGAGTCACACCATCGGTGCACATTTAAACTCTCCTATGTCGCAATAAATGGACCCCCCCCCCCATCTGCCCGCTTGTGATGTTTCGATTCCCGAGGAACATGATTAGGCTTTAGCTGTCTCAATCCGACAGAAAAAAACCATGGGTCATGGAGGCGGACGCGGGGTGTGTGTGGTGAGTGGCCACTGCATGTACTTCGACAATGGGGAGTGGGGAGGGATAGCAGGGAGGTGATAAGGCCTGTTCGGGCTTGGACCCATTGATTCCTCATTTTACCTTGTGTCGTTTTATTTCTTTATGATAGTATGAGATAGGACAACAGTTATCTTTCAACTCGTCCCATTATTGGCAGAGGGGGAGAGAGAAGGCGTCTAATGTTCGGAATACGATGCAACGTTGTGCCTTACAGCCACACATTTAGATCTTAACATAGAGGTGACTGTTGTAAAAGTTATATCACCTACAGTTTGAACGTATTTCTGAGCATCGAATGTGATTGCTTGTGTCCTCGTTCGTAAAGTGTCTGCCCTAACGCGGGTTCTGCGAGAATAGTTTGTGACCTGATCACCCACGTGTTTGATCGTGGGCCTGACCGTCTCACCTCTTTTTCGACTGACAATCGTTGAAGAGCGACTTGAGACGAGTCAAAGTGCAAAGTGACAAAGTAGAAAGCTTCATAAACTAGTCCACCTCTGTACTGTCTGCCAAACGTCTGACCAACATGCCCGGGCTCCGCGCAAGCCGGCTATCTGCCGACACGCAGACACGCCAATAGACGCGGACAGGTGGGCGGTGGCTGCAGGTAGAAATTTAACACCATTTGCTAGCGTACACTTTTCATAGGCACAGCTTAGGGCGCGTCTTGGGCAACGGACCTCCGTGACGCATCAGCAGGAGGAGCGAGATGAGAGGTAACGGATCCATTAACGAGAACCGATTGCAGTGACAAAACAGCTAGGGTTTGTGACAGACGCATTGAATTCGGCACTGCAGTGCTTGAGCCTCGCCTTCTATCGACAGACGCAGGTTTTAGGACAGAAAGGGAGCAGGCTCGCTAGACTGACAATGACCGCAGATGTGCAAACATTTTTGGTTTTTGTTTTTGCGTCATTTTACTGTAGACAAGGTTTTACTGTTTCTTTTCAGCAAGTGAGAAATAGATACCAAATATCTGGAGAAAGTTCTGCCCAAAGAAATTCTGAATATTGAGGTCAGATATTTCTATGACCTCCTTGTGATATGAAGTCAGGAAAGAGCACTTGCAGTTTAGCATCCGGTCAAGAACCATTGTGGTAGACAGTAGATGGACAGAAAGATGAAGCCAGTTCCCTGTGAGTTGGAAGATTGGGTCTTTGGCAGCAATGCTGTCTTCCCTGCCAGATCTAACTCTTCCAGCTCATAGTGGCATGGCACAGCCGCAAACTGTTGCTGACAGAACCTTTCCCCCTTTGTGCAACTGTGTTGTTTCGTTTTGGTCATTTAGGTGTTGTTCAGTATGATAGTTTGGTGTCTGTGCAAGGTGCTACATGTATATATTGCAGGGATATACACTTTGTTAATGTGATCAGCATTGATGGAAACAGTGTTGCTTCATAGCTTCATGAGAACAGGTAGCTCCTTTGAGATAATCCAATGTAAAGTTTAGATTATTTAGAACCAGCGTATTGATGTATGTGTTTTTCTGAGATGCGTGTTAACAGCCTAGCAAGGCCTAGTTGTTAAGACAATAGGTGAGAAGTTTTAAAAAAAAATCTGTATTGCTATTAGTTGTCTGTGTTAAATATACGTCAGAACTGTGTGAGAAGAGAGGATTTGTACTGGACTGCAATTCTTATTTCTAGAAAAATTTAATAAAAAAAAGTAGTCTCATGTCCAGCTTCAAACTTATTTAGTTGGGAGTTCTGATGGATAAACTGTATTACGAAGAGCTGTTATAAAAATTAATTTGACTTTCTAGTGCATCCAGTCCTAGTGCTGCATACCTCTATTCTTGGTCAGTACAGTTAATTTGTAGATGCCTTTGCGTTTGTGTCCCTTAAACTGAGGATAAAACATTGTGGCCCTGCCTCCCACAAACACCGCGTTACCCTGAACCCATGAATACATTTGTAGCATAATATGCTGTTTTTCTTTGTCAGGAGATAACTAGCCTACTTTTTAAAAAAGTCAAATATGACATGATTCAAGCATTGTTTGTACTATACTGTTGAAGTGGGATAAAAAGTAACAGAAATAAAACTTACAGGCACTAGAATAGAGCAAAAAGAAAATGTGAGCCATTTTTTTTAATCAAGGACAAATCCAGTAACTTTGTTCGCATATCCAGAAGCTCCAGTGAAGTTTTAATAACTGCTTTGATTCCAGATATATCTAAAATGGGATAAAGTAAAGGTAAGCAGTTATAACTAACATACATACATAACATACATAAATGAAGTTAAAAAAATTAAAGGGCCAGAAGATTTTAAAACAGTAAATAAAATATTAAACAAATAAAGACAGTAGGAGGTGTGAGCCTGCATATAAATAATACAATAAAAATGCCTCCACTTGAAAATTTAGAATTCGAGTTTAAGATAGGACAGCACTGGGACTAGCTAGCAGATTTAAACCTCCACCAGTGAAACAGCATATCACCACCAAAGTGCAAGGATCTCTTAATTTTCTCTTTGGTGTTGGCACGACTACAAGGGTTGTTATTCTTTGTATCCACTGCCGTATATAATGGTACAAATTATCACTTAAACTGATTTTTCTGTACAGCTAATGAGCTGAAACATTACAGTCAGGATGTACCTTGTTAGATTAACAAATAAGAGAGCCAGGGGTGTATGAAAAGCCCATGGTCAGCTGGTCAACTGGCTGAACATGGTAGACTTTAGACCATGTATTAAGCATACATATACCTCAATGCATATGAACAAAGAAACATAGATGTTTAGAGGATGGTGCATGGCTGGGGTCTCTAGTTGAGAAATAGGAGAGGTTAATTTTCATTCTCTTGTTAGAGATTTGGTATTTACTGCTGCATGCTCTTAAAAAGTTAGATCAGTGAGCCTGAATGCATATTTTTCTATCCAAGGTACCTGCTCCCCTGACTGTTATCAGGTGATTATGCTTGAAATGTTCTTGCAACTATATAACTTCTTTTTCTAGAACAAGAACGATTTGAACATACTGGCAGTACTTGCCATACTTGAGGCATCATTAGAAAAGTAGTGAATATAGTGGCAGCATTCGCTGCACTTGAGGCATTGTTGAAAAAATAATGGTCCTGCTGCTGATTTCTGTCTAGTAATGGTTCTGGTAAGTTTGGTTCTGAACCAGGGATTATCTCAAGGATTCTTCTGCCATAATGGTCAGGTTTTAGAAGAATGCATATTAGTATCCTATTTCATTTGGTTAGTGTGATCATTTGTGTGGGTGTGGGGAGCGGAATCTAAATCATTTCCTTTTGGGTGGATGAGATCAGCACAAATCTTTTAATATCTTCATTGTTTTGCCTGTTTTTTTCTCCGGTCAGTAATTTTGCTTGGTATTAGCAAGTGTTTCATGTGTATTCACATACATGTGCATGGATGTGTATGCACTTACTAGCAGATGACTTTCAAGGAACCCCACCAAAGTGCTGGTGAACTGGGTTCATGTTTGGTGCAGAAGTCTGAGGCTTAGTGCTTGAGGAGGAGCTGAGAGATTGCCTGTCTTTGCTAGTGTGCTACAGTGTGAATAGAGAAGGCAGAATTGTGATCAGGTTATGTTTCCACTTAGGTACAGAAGTTCTTTATGCTGGGGTGATTTTGAGTGGCTGTTTTGGTGTATTCTTATAGCTGTGGCTCAGTTCCTGCATTGATACATAATATACATTACCATGTGGCTGAAATCAAAAGATGCAGGCTCTGGAGAGATTCAGCAATGCATATTCAAGTGGACATTATGTTGCTTGGCATAACAAGTATGACACGAAGGATGCCACTTCTGAAGGGTATATGCTTCACTTTCAAAGTCATAGAACTCCCTGCGTTGTCGTGTAAGAGGTCAAGGGTTTGCTATATCTGTGTTCATTATTTTACTCCAGTAGTGCATATGCTTTACTCTGTCCAAGATGTTTATGTTCAAAGGTTTGTTCAGACAGTTTCAGTTTAGGTCTTCAATTTTGTATATGCGTCAGCATGCAGACTGAAACATACTGAATTTGTCATTTGATCAATTGATGCATGAAATAAAAAGAGTTATTATATGCAAATGCTGAACGTGCCATAATGTCAGAACTCTACAGTTGAGTTTGCCCATGCTTTTGCATATGCTATGGTACATCAGCAGTGTGAACTGTACCTTGGGAGAGGTAAGGATACAGGAGATGTAGCCCATACCTGTGTTGGCCAGAGAGGTGTGTTTGTCTTTTGTCGTGAGGTTAAAATAAGGCCTCCATTCAACTTAAGAGGACTTAAGAGGTATGCTGTCAGTTGGGCCAAGTTCCCATAGTGGAGTGATAAACTTATCAAATACTGCTGATAAGTTCTCCCTGTTGTGTCAGAGTGTATGCTAAAGATTTTCAACTAGTGTACATACCTGGATCGTTTCATACTGTACTGTATGTATATTTTAACATAGCTTTTGAACACTTAAAGTGTTTGAGCATTGGTGCACATCTGTTTTTTTGGCAGGAGGAAGGTTATTTGAAAAAGCTTTGTTCTTTTGTCCTGACCTACCAATGCCTTGCTGCAAGATCGGTTTTGTGAGAGGGCATGTTCGCAGGAGATTGTGGAAGGACATTTTTCAGGGACATTTGGGGCAAAGGACACGTTTGTCTGATGGAGCATCTGTTGCGTCTCTGGCTGGGCTTATCAGCTTTCCTCTTAAAGACTGTTGTGTTTGGAGGACATCTCCAAGCACCATGCTGCCACGCAGTCACAGGGGGAAGAGTGCATTTATTTCATGTCCAGCCTGCTGCCTGGCATGCAGTTTGTCTTACCCGAGGACACACCTGCTTCATTGCTGTTGCTGAATATTCCTTGTAACAGGCCTGTGGTGGTAAACTGCACCATAGGAATTATAATTCTTTCTGCTTTGATGAAACTGGAATTGTTTCTTCCCTTGAGTTTTGTTGCTTGATGTTGGGAGTGCTGCTTCTGTTAAAGGAAGGTGAAGAGAAAAGTTTTGCTTTTATTGTTCCATGAGATAGTTTAGGGATGATTACTGATGTTCTCTTGGGTTGTTTAAAGTGTTCTTCTAGCATTTTAATGAGTGATAATGTGTGTTCTTATGCTGCTGACAGTGTTCTGCTGACATTCTAGTGAGTGATAATGTGTGGTTTTATGCTGCTGACACTATTCTGCTGAAATTCTAATAAGTGATATTATGCTCTTATACTACTGACAGTGCTTTGCTGACAATATGCCGATGGATGGATAGGTGGCAGGAGGTTAAGAGTTGAGTTAACACAGGGGCTGTCTTAGGGCCAGCAACATCCCAGTAATGATGTGTTCTTTTGGCTAGTTTAGTTTAAGGTATACTAGTTTAGTGACAGTAAATTTCTGGTAGTGGTGTATACAGTATGGTTGTCTACCATTTCTTCAACACGAAAGATTCAGAGGGAAGATATCTAGTGTTTAGTGTCTGTCAAAGTGAGTAGGTAGGGAGAATTGAGTAGTTATGTTTTACAAGATTATCATTTCTAAAGGATGAAAACAGGATGAAAGCAGACTTAAATAATTAATTTTTCCACTTTTCATAACAAGGTATGTCATAGGGTTTGGCATAAATGTTCAGGATAGCTGTAAAAAGCTTAGGTTGTTGGTGGCTCATTGTTTTACCTGCTTCGTCCTCTGTAAAGACTGTACAACCTAAGGCAAAGTTGCATAAACAGCTGGTGTTCTTAACCTTTTCTGAGAAACCACTCAAAAATTAAAAAAACTATTAAACTTTGTTAAATATTATGTGAACATCAGCCTTAAATCACATAGAGTGTATTCGAACACCTTTCTGGTAGGTCTAGGACAAGTGAAGTATATGGGCTTATGGCGACAGTGGTATTGAAATGTGGGAATCTTTCACCTGATGTCACTTAGTTCACATCTGGTTTTCACCCTACCAGTGCTTTAGCTGCAGTAGCGATAGTGAACTGGGACATTGTTTCTGAATAAAGTCTGTGAGGAGTATATCATCTGCAGACTGTTACTAGTGTTCATTTGTGACATGGCTTTGAGGATTCCACTTTTCCATATGCGGCCTGAAGGATTTTATGAGAAAGTTTCAGAAGACTTATTGTTAATAATCAGATCCAGAAGAAGGTCACTGTGGTTACATGGTTGTGATCAGGTGTGTTATGTAGTGGAGAGAGTTTTATCTCATCATGAGCCGTAAGCAGGTGAGATTCAACTCCTCCAACTGCAGGCTACACCTGAAACCAGCAGGCCAGGTCACATGCTGTGCAATTCAACATCTGCGGACAAGTCAGCTAACTGAGCAACCACAAGCAGAGAATAGCAGAATGGTGCCAATCTAAGGTTGAGAACTTACTAAACATTTTATTTGTGCTTGGTGAGTGAGAGGGTGAATGAGAGTGAGGGTGGGGTGGGGGTGGGGAGATAACATTTGGGTACCTGTAGACCTATCCGTGGATATTTGCACACCAGAATGTAGGTGATTTTGAGCAGATTTTGCGTGCATTATGTGTGGACATTGATCAAGGTGATAGCGTTTGGTTTGTCACATCAATAAAAATGATTTTTGTGATCTGACTTTGGGAACAATCAACTGCTAGTCCCCTATTGTGTATGATGAGAGCTCTAAGCTCAGTCTTCTGGCAGCATGCAATCAAGAAAACAATGCTCCACAATACTTTTATTTCTACCTTACGTAGTTTTCAATAACAGTGGTACTTCAAACATTGCATTTATCAGATTTATGGACATAAATTTGTGTGCATCATTGTGTGTTAAGTGTGAGTCCTGTGGATTTGTGAGTGAAAGAGTACTAAAAAGAAGGAGCCTGAGTGAGAAAGAGCACGGGAACAGACTGGAAGTGGGTGAGTGGGTGGGTGGATGGGAAATACCTGTATTCAGCCACATGAACTTAAGGAGTACACACACCTTAATTATGTCTTATACAGTTTACAGTTGCGCCTATGTGCCCTGTTATCTCAAGTGGTTGTACAGTTATTTACAGGTTGCAGGATGGTCTGGCCTGACATCCTATGACATCTACCACATTGAAGAACAATGGTGATGCAGGAGCAACACTTATTTAATCTCTCAGGCTGTTCTTGAACCATCATCTGATATGGTTTTAAAGTTAGACTTTTTTTCTTTTGTAGTCATGTCAGTTGTTTAAATTATTATAAGAATGATTGTTGAACATAGCATCTGAATCTTGAGTATTCATAACAATGTGCAGTAGACAGTGCCTTGTAATAAAAAAGAATTAGCTCTAATCTAGGCGTTCTTGGCCTGAGAACACTTCAAGAGCTCTCCCTGTATCTGTTATAATTTAGTTTTGTGTGAACATATTTTGATGATTTGAAACAAATTCTGAAATGTTGATGTGGTTGATGACACAAAAAGTCTGTTGCCAATACAGAGTTTTTAAGACAGTATATGGACAGTATGCTGGAAATCAATATTGATCAGTAATATAAAAGGATGATAGGATTTTGTAAGATATATTTAACCATGTTCAGGTACATAAGATGAGGAAGCTAATATTTTTGGAAATAAATATGTGCAAATGTGTTGGATAGACTCAAATGTTTACAGTAAAGCATTGAGTGCAAAGAACAGTGTCTTTTGGTTTGTAATTACTGGTAAGGGCTTGTACGATCCTGTAATGTGAAGAATATGTTTTTTCTTTTCTCATTTATCTCTACAAGTTTATTACTTCATCAAATCTGAGCATAAACTGATACTATTTGTACATTATAGCAGTGCAAGCACAAGTCCACACATAGTTTTTGTTTTGTGTCTGTCCCACGGTGATGATTCTTTGGTGTTGTTGCCACATTTTTGTTTACTCCAAGCTGCAGTCATTTGTTTTATTATTGGGGTTCTAACAGTATGTATGTTGTAAATTTGAAAATGAACTATCACCAGCTGTCAAGTAAAGACATACAGCTAAACATGATTTGAGTTATTGTTTGAGTGAGTTGTGAATAAATTTGGAACACAGGAAATGATGTTCTTGTTTTTGTGTCTGTAACTGGCTGTATCTTTCCTGGTACTTTACAGAAGCTGTGGTAAACCAGTCACAAAGTCCAGTGTGTATGATATCACTGCTTGGGATTCATTCAATATATTATATTTTCAGCTTATACGTTCTCCATTTTCCTTCTGTTTTTCCCCATTGTCAGTGTTTCACTTCTTCCATTGCATTTTTCTTTTTAACCTATGTTAGGACATATGTGGATTTCAGTCTTAATATGCTGGGACAGTTGGGGTATTATGTTAATAGCAAATGCCATTAATCAAAATCAGTTTAAACATCAACTATTTAGAAGGGTATATTCCTGAAAATTCGTGAAACTTCATTTTGGGTTATACCACTACACACCATTAAATAATAATGTTTGTCTAAATATTATTTATTACTTCTCTGTCACTAATACAGTTTGCAGTATACATGCATACAGAGGCTGATTCTTCAAGATAAAGTTGTTTCACTCTGATTTTCTTCTGGAAACTTCCTCTGACTTATCCATCCCTCCCTCCCCCCCCCCAAAAAAAAAGAAAAAAGTAGAGGGGACGGATGATATTCAATACAGTGTATATATGTAAAGATTTTTTAAATGCATTGCAGTCTGGTTAAGATGCATTTTAGGGAGACAGGACAAATTCGCTTATGTTAATCAGTTTTTGGCATAACTTTGCTCAGGTTAATCAGTTTTTGGCTTTGCCTTTCTCATGTTCATGGTCTCACTAAATCAGACCAATGGAGCATGCTGGTCAGCAGCTCAGAATGTAGTTATGTTTACCAGTGGCTTTGTAGTCAGGGCTGTTTGTTTCCTGGAGTGAGATGAAATTATGGAGAAAACAAGTGTAAGCAAAAATTCTTATTGTACAGCCCTGTTCCTTATTGTTAAGGCTGATAGGGAAATATGATGGCACCTGGCCACAGGGAATCTCGCTAGGCCATTACAAATCATAAATCACTTTTTCAATCATTTTTTTAATGCTGAAGGCATTAGTGTCTACTACCTGCTGGCATCGTTAGGTTGTGGGATGATCAGATGTGATAAAGAGTGCCCTTCTTGACTACATAGCAGCATATGGATCACAAAAGGAAGCATCATTTTCTAATTAAGAGGTCTTCCAAATAAAACACCTAAGATTTTTTTTAAACATCGAAAGGTTGTAATTGAGAGGTTGCATAGCCCCCACCTAATTTGTCTGTAGTTTCAAAAAGGTGCTACCAAGAGAAACTGTTAAACCTGAACAGAAAACCCCAAACAATTATCAAACCTGGAATAGGGGAAATTTCAATGGGCTAATGAATTCAAAAAGTTATGAGCCTATTTCTCCATCACAATTATAGCTTTTGACTGGTGTGCATGATTGAAAATGCACACTTATGGTGTGGTATATTGTATGTAAAACCTGAAGCAACAGAATTAAAATCTCTGTTCCATTTTTTTATGTTTTGTATTTCTTATATTTTGTTCAGTGCTGTTACAGGCATCATTTACTATGTTAAACAGAGTGCAAACTTCATATTGAAAACATAAACACAATTTGTGGTTGTCTTACCCAAATATCTGTTGATCTGGCATTAAATGAAAGAAGCATAATTCAAGAAAAGATTGAAGAGAATGAAACCTTTTCTTTGCTGTTGCTAAGGTGTTTATTTTGCAGGTAATTAGAGAAGGGGGCCAGTCACTTTGGCCTAATTTTCACCTCGTCAGACACTGTGAAACACTTTACTACTTCGCTTTAGTCAGTTCTCCCACTAGCGCTAGTCTTTTCGTCCATTGGATTGCTGTCAGTGGCAAGACAGCAAGAGTGACAACAAGTTAAAGTGACTAAAGGTGTCTTATAATTGCCTAGCAGGAAATCCTTGTGGCTAGATTTATGTTTGTTCACAACCCTAATTTTCTTTCACGTTTCATTCAAATTTTCTTGGTGTGTGTCCTTGTATTCTCTTAGTCTTTATACCCTTTATGCACCTTGACCCTAGATTATCTTGGCATTTATCTGTAATTAAAGGCTAAAACAATACGTGGTCTTGATCATTGTACTGCACGGCCCATCCAAAAAAGAAAAAGAAATGAAATAAAAAAGATGTGCAGTACAGCCATAGGGAGGCTTTGAGGGGTGCTATAGCAGGCTGTGTGAGTTTCTGGTCAAGAAGCTTGCTCTGCATTACAGTTGACTGAAACACAGTCGACAAGCATGTTTAGCGAGTGCCAATGTTGCTGGTACCAGCTGACTTTGTTGTCTAAGCAGCTTGTCTGAAGAGACTTCAAGTGGTCAGTGGGTGGCCTGTGGGTATATCCAACACCAGGAAAGAAAACCTATTCCTCAAAAACTTGTTGGCTTGATCTTCTTGCAACACTGTCACTGCTACGTCACTAGTTAATATTCATTTCACTGCTTTGAGCTTCATCTCCACTTTGTCTGTCCCTTCAGAATCAGATTTTCTCTTGCTAATTGCAAATCTTTTAAAAGTGCTCTTCTGAAGTAAACATGGCATATTTTGCCAAATACCACTCAAGATGTCATTTATTTTGAAACTTTCAACATTCATATAAATCCTACACCACCACTTTCACAGTTACCCTAAATGCCTTACTGATTAACTTGAGTGCTCCAGTTTTATCTTATTTCTGACTGGACTGCTGATTTGGTTGCATATGAGCAGTGTTATTCTTTTATCTGGTTGTCTGCATGTGAATAGCAAACTCCCTTAAAGTACAGTGCTCACAAGCACACACAGAAATGCATGCACAGATACCCTCCACCACCACACACACACACACAGATATATGATGATCCACTAAATGAGATATCCCACATGCTGTTCAGTATCCATTTCTACATTTCTTAGATCTGCTTACATCTCTTATCTGAACCAGACAATTATTGATTTCAAAAACCTCACAAAAATACGACAAATCTGTGTAGCTGAATGGTCCTCCCCTAACAAGATGTTCCACACACACACACACACAGGGGACTGTTTGGGTAATCCAGAGGTTAACTACAGACTAGAACAGACTAGTGACCATGACAACTGCCTGGGGCCACCAAGTGTGAGCATGTCTTCAGAAGTAGTTGACAATCCATGATCACGGGGAGGGGGGAGAGGGAAGGTGTGAGTAACTGATCATCTTATGAAAACTGATTCACTTAGGTGTGCACACATTAAGGAGGGTGAAGTGACATGCCATTGGGCGAAGAGACTCTAGTGGGTGAACTGACTTGGACATGGGCAAAAAAGAAATGGGGCAAAGTGACCGTATTCCTTGGAGAGTGTGTGAAGGCTGGAATTTCAATGCTTTAACAAGTCAGATTATATAAAATCATTACGAAGTTGCTGTTTATCCAGCAGACAACAAAAAACATTTGGGCCATGATTACTAGTCGGGAACAAAATTCCTGCACATGTATGGACTTTGGAGTTTGATCTGCATAATCAACTATTTTGTGGAGATTGTCCATTAGGAAACATGATGATTGAATTAAAAAAGTAAACAATCATCATTCCTTCAGTATACTTAAGTTTAAACACTGAAAGCAGCTTTTTAAATAGGATTTTTATGATATTCTTTATAAAGAAATATATTTTCAAAGTATGGACACTATTTATCATTAATTATTAATAATTATTGATTACTATCCAGGGAACCCAGCGCTGCCCAGGTTTTTCTTACCTCACCCGCCCCTACCCCTTCTGTAACCCCCCCATACACCTTTACTAACCCCCCCACCCCAAACCCCTACCCTTGCATGCTGTCCCTCAGTTGTCAACCAAGAGTGTGGTGATCTCCCTGACACCCTGATCGCTGTGTACATGACTTGTTAAGGGTGTCATCGTATTTATTATTTCATTTTTGTTTAGGCCTAGGTACAGGGTCAAAATATGGCCTGTGACCATCTTTGGGTGAAAAGGAACTTGCATGCTGAATTTGGTGTGGATCGCTTCAGGCGTATTTGTATAACAAACACCCCCCCCCCCCCGCCATACACACACGCAAACATTTGGCTTTATATATTAGATTATTAATGCTATTGATACTATTAGCATTGCATGTTGTGTGTGCAGTTTTTCCCTGTGGACTACGAGTGTATTTCCAGTCTTACCACCTTCAACCATCTTATCTTCATGTGTCAGAGAGGCAGCACTGATGGAAATCTTATTCCTGAGATTGCACAGTCAGGCCAGACCAGGTAGGCTGTAGATCTGTATAGCACACCACAGTGCCACACCCTTTGTTGGTGAGAGCCTTTTGAAAAATGTTCAGGGTCAGGTTGTACGGACCTTATTATTGCCTGTCCATATGTAAAGGTGCATTTAAAACGTATAGGGAGAACATGCCTTATGACCATTCATATGACAGGAAAGACAGATACAAATGTAACCAAGTCTTGGAACAGAATGTCAAGTGTACTTTCTTGTGAAGTGTCATGGGGGATATTGGCACTTCTTTGGTCTGTGGCTAGAGTATTAGACCATTTAAAATAAGGACTATAGGTATGATTGCATTTAATACATGTACTTTATTTTACCATGATGGAGTCATAATAGAGCCTTGATGAAACCATGATGTAACATTTTTATATCCATACTAAACATTCTGGAAAGATTTTTATATATGTATATAAGTCTGGATATCAGACAGGATGTCCTCATGGCTTGCTGGTGGGGGCTTTCTTCCCTTCGCCTGTCACGCCTCTTGCCGTCAGTTGTCTCCAAGATGGTGCGCCTGCCGCATCTCCTCTTCATCCATTGGCTGAAGTTGGTGACTTTTCAGAAAACAGTGGTCCATTCTCTGCTCTGACACTCCTGGGAACGCTACGTTCATTGGTGTCACTGTCCACCTCACCCTGGAACTCTTCTCCAATGCCTTCCCCCTTGCCCCTTGCCCCTTGCTCCTTGCCCCTTGCCCCTTATGCACATTCAGATTTGCTCCTCCATCCCAACGGCAGTAGTACACACCACCTATGTTGGTCCTCACTTGGTGGCATTGTCGACTCAGACGGAAGGGTTGGCTCTGAGCACCTGCCTATGGCTCTTCCTGTCCACCTATCTGCTGTGTCTCATCCACTGCATTCTCCAGGTGGGGTGCCCCTGCTCCCCTCCCTCCTGGAGTTGATGTGGAGTGCCTGGTGCCAGCTGCTTGTGGCCCTCCTTCCTTGGAGTTTCCACTTCCAGCTTCCAGTTTGTCTCCCCCATTCTGAAACTGGAAACATGGGCAGTGGACACATTCTCCCGGTCTGCGGAGGGGCTGGAAATGTACCCCCTGCCTCTCCTTCCTGCGGACCGCAGGGGCTGGAGTTTGCTTGTCCGACTCTCATCTCGTTTCGCCATTCTGGCTGGCATAGACATGGTTTCCTGGCTCTCTTGCGGCTCCCTTGTGCTGACCTACTTCTGCCTCGGTCCTCGATCAGAGGCCTCCGCCAGCTGTGGTCTGGTATTCACCATGCCATCCCCTGGTTTGTCTTGCATGCGCAGCCCTATAGCCCCTTGTGCTGACCCCATTGCCTTGCCAAGCTCTTCCGCAATGTCTTGCCTTTGCACCCATTTGGAATTGCTTCCAGCGACAGTAGTGCACACCGCCAGCAGTGGTACTCTTGCAGTGGCGATGTTGCCTCAGGCAGATGGCTGACCTCTGCACACCTGCTCCTTCCTGTGGATTGCAGGGGCTGGAGTTAGTTTTTTCCCAGTCTCGTCTTGTCATGCCTTTCTGTGGGGTCACCTGCCCATGCTACAGTTTTGGACCTTGCAGTCCACCGGTCTTGCCTGTCGGCGCTCATCTTCCAGTATCTGGATGTTCATGACTTTTGTCCTCTCCACCCAGCGTCAGCTGGGTGCCACTTTTAGCCTTCCGACCTTTGACTTTGTCACTCTTTGATCCGGGTTCGCATGCGTGGTTCTCCCAGACGACTTTTTCCTGCCCTTGCCACTGGCTTGCTCTGTTCTCCGGTGAGCTTACGCTGCACCAGAAATGTACAGGGGGAGGGGACCTTCACCACCCTTATTCGCTGTGCCTACACTTCTCCCCGCTGGCCCTTGCTTCTGGCTTGAGAAAATCAGTCTGCATTGGTCACTAAGCTGTGCGCACGGGTGATGCACGGTGTGCGCAATTGCGGAGGGGCCTTACCAGGGTTGCATTTTTTTTGGAAGGTGCAGTTAGAGATCGCTAATGGAGGTATTAGCACTTTAGGTCATGGTAAATATTGCTAAAGAAACACAACTTTAGAGCAAGAAATTTGTATGTATGGCATGAACTTTAGTAGAAGCAGTCAGAATCAGCAAGACATGAAGTTGTTTCATGTAGTGGGAGACAGAAGACACATTGCATGATTAAATAGAGTGATGGTTAGAATTATGTGTTGTATTATGTTTTCACTACATGAATTGCAAGCTGCAGTGATGGATGTGAATGGACATGTAGTGCACATATTTGTGTCCATGCACACTGAAGCACAATGAGTCTTCAGGTGGCATGCTCTTGTTCACTAAGACTGAAGTTTGTACACTCCTCCTCCTGCTGAGTTCATTCACCCAGTGTTGTCAGATGCGTGCATGCAGAACCCTATGCAACGAATTTATGAGTCCAGTGATAACCATATTAGGCCTGCATAAATTGCTGTAGATGTCTGCACAAATAGGTAAGTTGTTTGCAGGTTTGTTAAGCCCTCTCTTTGATCTGTTACTAGTCCCCCTTCTACACCAAAGTGGCGACATGGTAAAGCAGAGGATGATGGAAGGCTTCAGGAACCTACCGTCAGTTTCATTCCATTTCCATTTGACCTTCTGACACTTCTGCCTCGCTGCCAGCAGGCTGAACTAATTTTTTCCACATACAGCCTACCTCGTGGTCAGTCTCTACTGCTATGTGGATTTTGTTCTCATTTTCCCTTTTCTGAGCGATAGTACTTTTTTATACTCATAACAATGGTACAGTCAGATCTGCTTTGTGGGGGGATGCTAGTCACTGTTCAGCTTATTGCAACCTGTGCACTTGATCTATGTGAAGAAGGCTGTGTGTGTGTGTGCGCGCGCGCGCGCTAATTTCAGCTCTTAGATTTCTACTGTTATTTTTTAGTAAATAGAGCTATAGGTACATAAATGAGTTTCTGCCATAGGATTGCACTTCTGGTTAGCTTGGAATGTTTATTGGAAGATTAGTTTCTGAAAAATAAGCAAAACTGAAATAAATCTCTCAGGGATAGCTGAACAAAAGTGTGCTGGCTTCTTTTAGGTTATTCAGCTTGTTGTTCTCTGTTATTTATATACATTGTGCATACAGTGAACAATGACTGCAAAGGATAATTTTATAATGAAATAACACTTCAACGAAAGGAAAAAATATGGCTTAGTCCATGTTACTGTTTAAAATGAATGGCATGCATGTTGCTATTAGTAGATGGTCGTGACTGCTTTTGTGCATGTTTATGGTGCGTAGTGGGTGGTTAATGCAGATAAAACTTTTAATGTTGCTGTTGTAAGAGGCAGTGTATTCATGTTGCTGTTTACTGTATCCTCAGGGAAATCAGCAGAGCAGGACTCTGATGTGGATCCAAAAGGATCCAATGAGTTGCTTTTTTCCCTGCTGTATGACAAGTTCAAGGAAATCCATGATCAAGAAGTCTTCTTAGCAGCAGATGAGTGTACAAAGTTTGTAAACCTGCTGGCCAAGAGAGCAAGAGACTTAAGTCTCCACCCATTTCCTTTCAAACATTTAGGTTTTGTTCCTGAACGGGCAGATAAAAAGAAGCAGCAGACTCCAGATGACAGGCAGGTAGGTCTAACTATGTGTGTTCGTGCACATGTGCTACAGGCTAAAATGCTTCCAGAGTATTCTGGAATTCCTTAACTCAAATGCATTGTAGGTTTTCTGACACAGATTTTGGCACATTTGAAATAAATGCTGCTTGAAAACTACCACAAGTATAGTAATCTACTTTACATATTTCAAAAGATAGATTTTTGAACATCAAAATAATTATACAATTGTACTGAAAAACTGTTAAATAGTACTTACTATTTGGTGTTAGACCTAGTCACCGTATGCAGCGTACACGCCTGCTTATTTGTTCCACCACAACCTCCCCCTGTGGTCTCTGCTTATTAAAAAAAAATTGTAGAAAAATATCAGTAATGGATAAAAACATAATTCCAATGCAGGCTAAAAGAGAAATTTAAAAACTACAAAATGATTCTTACCTGAAATCCATCCAGTGTGAATGCTATGTAAAACGCTGCTTTGAAAAATGTAACCAAATGCAAAGAACCAAAATGGCGCTCGCGATTGTCTCACTAACTCGTAAACACTATCGCATGGTCTCGCAAGCAGTTTAGAAGAAGTTATGTGGTCTAAGGGAAGGAACTGAACAGAAAAATGATTCTATTATAAGAAACACCAGCTACATCCCTTGCCAAGGAACCACTTGGTTTAAAACTTTGTAAAAAGTTGATGCAGCACCGCTTGCGCGAAGATGGCCGCAGTAATAAATTCTTACGTAGTAACGCGCATTCTAAGATGGAATTGAGTTAAACAAGATAAAGGGATTTCCCAGAATTTTGTTGTGGCAGAAAGGTGTATTTTCAGCATTGTATAAACAGGAAGCATTAATTTCTGATATGAAAGGTCCTGAGACACATAGTGATCACAGGAAAAACCCATAGCAATCCTTCTAAAACACTAAATACAGGTATTTTTCAGAGCCACAAATTTCTCACTATATACTCGCGTTCGGGGAACAACTGATCATACAGATGTTAGTGTCACTGTGTCTACTGTGGTAAAATGCAGGTGAATCAGGGCCTTCCCATGTTCTAGCAGCCGACTCTGTAGAACGGCATAACAGCAATATTTGCGATATGTGTGTGAGAGGCATGACGTCAACAAAAGGAAAGGCACTAGTTTCTTATCTGCAGAGTCTCCTTGTGATGTCAGGTGCTGGGTGCGAGATTTTTTTCCAGCAGGGTAGCAGACAAAAAGAAAAGTGTTTTCTTGATGTTATGAAGACTTTTGCAACAAAATATGTTCACAACATACCATAGTTTGTAATTTATAGTAATAGATAGCTATTATGTGTACTTGTTATTTTGTGTCTGAGTACCTTTAAACTGTAACTTTCCTGATTTGAAACTTGAGCTTTAATATATTTTTGGAAGGGGCCAGGGGTAAAGATGTAGTTTTGGTGATGCACAAGCTATGGGATTTTTTTTACTTCCATGCATGGTTGAATGTCAAGATTGGGTGGTTGTGGGTTTTATTTTTTTATTTGGTTTTGATGTCAGTTCATAGACAGCACAATGTAGCAGGAAGCCGGGGGTTTTCCTTCACATTGTGAAGGAACGTTTCTTCCTATTTTTCATTCTTGCTCATGAGAATTTTTTTATATTTCAACAGGGCTGCATCATGTTTCTAGTTTATATAGACCAACTCATTTCAACCCCTGATATGCTCATGAGAGAGAGAGAGAGAGAGAGAAACTGAATGAGAGAATGAGTGAAAATGCATGAAATTATATTGTAAAAAAGATGTAGAATTTTCTTCCCTTGAGAACTCCATAGCAAAACATCTGACTCTGACCTGTTGTATTTAGTTTTTAGGAAAAGAGGGAAATTGAGTACCCTTTCCACAGTTATTTATGATTTTGAGATTTTTTATTTTTAAAAATCATACTGAAACCTTTTTGCTCATGGAAATGTGTGAATAATGACCTGAGTAGAAATGCAAACCAGGATCATCTTCAATGTGGTTGCTGCTCAACCTTTTGCAGGAGACAGATGGAGGTGACACAACTGATGCAGGTGCTGCAGATGTTGCTGGAGAGAGAGTGAGATCGGTTATGGCTGGTAAAGAAACCTCTGTACCAGCAAACACACTGCCAGGTCAACAAATACAGCTCAAGAACTCTACAGGCAAGCAACCACTGCCACAAAATTCTTCAGGTCCAACTGGGATTGGACCGTTAAACCAAAACCAGCCAATGTGGAGATGCTTTGTGAAGGCTGTTACCAGTTTCCAGATGATCCTGACTTTCCTGCCAGCAAGCTATGACGACTTGCTGCTGCTCAATGCCTCCAATGTTCAAGAGGAGGGACTTTCAGACAACAGCTGCAGCATAGGTGGCAATGATGAGGATGCAGTAATTGCAGATGTTGGGGAGAGTGCCTCGGGATGGGTAAGACACATTAAAAAGTACTTGCAGATGTTGAGAAGTGCCTCAGAAGGGGTAAGACCTTGTAAAGTAATTGCCAGTTGTTGAGGAAAGTGCCTCAGTAGTGGTAAAGTATTATAAAGTGTTGTGATGCAAAAGCTTTGGATGTGTACATTGGACAGCTTTCACTTGATTAACAAATGCCAAATTATTAAGTGTCCAATCATTTCAGATTATACATGTGTATCTTACCATCAGCAAATTGCTTTTTTTGATAAAAGGGGAAAAACATGGTTACGTCTCATACATCACTAGGGATATGTTTAAGGTAAACTTCCCCCACCCCCACAAGCTTTGGAGTCTTCTTAATTGACAATTTTCTTACGTATTCTTAGGAAAATAAATATATTCATGAAAAATGAATTTCAAGAAGATATATATTCTTTCAATTGTACAGAGTGGGGAGGCAGATGATCGAAGCACCAGAGGAGCCAGTGCCCAGCATGAGGAAGCTGACATGATCCAAGCAAATGCTGGAGATCTAGACTCGCTCAGGGTAGCAGTGTCTTCCTCATTGCAAACAGCATGGGATGACACCTACTCCTTGACAACAGCTGACATGTCGGGAGGAGAGGCACCATTGTCTGTGGGAGACAAGAACACCTCAGCAGTCATTACGATCACAAAAGCCTCACCTGGTCGGTCCCCAGAGAGAATCATCCCACTGTGCCGAGAAGAAGACATCAAGGAATGGGTAAATAGTGGGCTAGACTATTTGCAGGTTAAGTCATGTGTACATATCTGCATGCACACTTTTCACCTTACATAAAAACTGTTCTTTGTTCCTCTGTTTATGGTGCAAACACTATGATTTTCAGTGATACAGTAGAACCAGTGAAATACGACCCCCTCATTTACAACTCCCTGTCATTTACAACTGAAAATGTGATGGATGATTTTTTTCTTTGTCTTCTCATTTACGACTTCCCCTCAAATGTGATTTACTGTAACGTTTCTGTTACTAACACTTTATTAAGCAAGAATAACCCGTTGCAGGTGGTGGCTGGCTTAACCATGCAACCTGTTCCCTTGTCTAGTGGCTATAATTGGACCTCTTCTGTCTACTGTCTACCCCTATTGGTGACTCAGACGGGAGCCTGCCCTTCTACTACTCTCTAACATTTCCTGGCTGATAAAGGCAGTGGCTTCTTCCAGCCTGATCCTCAGTTGTGCAGCTGCAGCGGAGGTGCACAAAGAAGGCATTTCTGTGGCTCACCTTCTACTATACCCCTCAGACTTCTAACCTGCTACATCCTGCCTTGGCCCTTTGTGGTCAAAACTTTCTGAGTTTTACGGCCAAGCAAGCATAGTCCCAGGGTCTGGGCGTAAGTCCCAGTGAAGCTTCTCACTTCTCTGTGGTCTATGTCTTTCTGTTCCTTCTCTTTTCCTTTTCTTTTTTGTTCAGGCTCCAAGTTCCCCTTTTTATTTCTCCCTAATGCAACGCCCTCTACATCATGTGGTCTATCCCCCCTCACGTGCCTCCACCCTCGCAGGTGGCGTCATGTGACCAACTTATGACCTGTTGACAGGCGCTAGTTCCAACGTTTGGGTTTCCCGAGTTCCCGAGTTCACTGACCGCTTGTTACCGATGCAGCCGTACTGACATCATGCCGTCTCTCGTCTTTGGCACCTGGGCAGGGAACCCCCCCCACCACCAGTACATATGTTGTTCCCTGTTTGAGAACAACATTTCCTTTTTTATGCGGACCAGGCTACCCTCTGGTCCATGAGTCACCCACAGGTTTATTAACTTAGTAAACAATGCTGGTCTTACATGTGCCAGCTCTCATTTTTTTATATTGCAACTGAGCATTTAGGACTTTTTACGACCATAACTCGATCTTGGAATGTAAGTGTGATCTTCTGTCGGGTGGAAATCACTTGAGAGCTTTGTCACTATTATTGGTCTCTCATAGCTATGGCAGAAAAAATTGGTGGCAGGTTTCAAGGTATTTGGATGTCAGATTGACCAATCTAAACACAATGTGATTTCCAACTCAACGCACAAATTCAAACAGGTTTTTTTATCGTCTATGTTGTGTTTGTTTTTATTTTGGGTATGAGTTTGGTAAGGAACATAAGAATCCTGACCAGTGCCATTTCCTCTCTGTTCCTATCACACACACCCAATATTATCATAAAAGCATTCAGTGAGCTTGTTTCAGATTTACTGACCATGCTCGACTTCAAGGTTAAAACTACACAGTCTAACTTAAACTAAAGCAGCAGGTTAACAAAAAATTTAGCATTAAAAATTACGTGCACATGATTCAAAAACTGGAAATCTGGAAAAATGCAGCCTAAAGAAACAAAAGTGATGAAGTTTGCCATAAAAACATATTATCTCTTAAGTTTTGGATTACAAATGTGCATGTGGGATCTGAACTTTGTAGACTGCTGAGGAATAACACTCCATGACCATTTTTTGTCTCAAGTGTTGTCTGCTTTAATTTTCAAACAAGGGAACTGGACCAAGCTAGGAAAGGACAAAGACGAAGACAATCTACATGTTTTGGGGCATTACCCCTTCATCGGGACGACACAAAAATGTCGAAAAAATGAAAAAGAAAAGAAAAAGACTTAGCTGCAGTAGATGTGGCGCGTAGGCTGCATATAGCAAGAGAATGACCCAGGGACAGTGAGTAAGATGGGTTAAAGAGGGGCAGCCAATCGCAAGGTGGGTAGGAAAGGGTAGAGAAGGGTGGGGGTGGAGAGTGGGTGGGGGAGAGAGAGAAAACAGCGCGGGTGAGGGGGCGTCATGTGCGAGAGAGAGAGAGAGTGGGAGGGAGGTGAGAAAAAGTAAGAGAGAGACAGAGGGCTGAGGGGGTTAAGGGAAAGGAGGGGGGGGGTCAGTGTTTAAGGCTGAGACCTGTGGGTGCCATGGTGCCAAAATGGGTAATGAAGTAGGACTCCATATTGTTATGGTCAGTGTCTTACTGTCCATGGGTCATTCTCCTGCTATGCAGCCTACGCGCAACATCTACTGCAGCTAAGTCTTTTTCTTTTTCGTTTTTTTGTCGTTTTTGTGTCGTCCTGATGAAGGGGTAGTGCCCCGAAACGTAGATTGTCTTCGTCTTTGTCCTTTTCTAGCTTGGTCCAGTTCCCTTGTTTTAAATTTAATTTGGACTTTCCTCCAAGCGGCAGTCACTTGTTTTTCTTTTGTTGTCTGCTTTCTCAAGTTTGACACTTTTGTTTTCATTGAAATTTCTCAATTAAATCTTTAGCAGATGTGGCTTTTACACTTCTGATTTACACTTTTGAGGAACATATAGTGCGCTTCGTTACAGCTGTGGTGCGAGTTTTACTGCTTTGTTGCTTCTTTTTTGTCTAGTGTACTTTGTCACATAAGTTTGAAGAAACGCAGGAACGGTTGATGCTTGTATGTTTGTCTGAATGTGCCTGAGTTTGTCTTTCTGTTTCTCTGTTCACTATAATTTGTTTATTGAAGAAGGTCAGTAAAATATTAATTGTGAAGCAGCATTCACATTTTTGTGTTCTGTGCACTGGCATCCAAAAAGAAGATGTCTTAAAGTACATGTACAGTTTTTAGGCATGTAAGGGTGTACAGGTATCTTAGATATACAGAGTGTATTTAAGTTTCATACTTACCACAACAAAACCTTCCTATTAAGACCTTCCCTGTTACAACCCCATCTCAGATAAGACCAAACATTCTTCACCAACCCATGGTGGGTTACACTAAATTTACTCTCTATTAAGACCCCTCTCAGTTAAGACCTGATTCTGGTGCATTTTC
This sequence comes from Lanistes nyassanus, assembly GCA_004794575.1. Lineage (NCBI taxonomy): Eukaryota > Metazoa > Mollusca > Gastropoda > Architaenioglossa > Ampullariidae > Lanistes > Lanistes nyassanus. Next base: position 118,705 of record SMGT01013140.1, on the reverse strand, counting down.
AAGTCTTAATAGGGAGGTTTTACTGTATTTCATGTCACTACTAGAAAGTATGCATAAGACATTGATAGCAATACTTTCATAAATGAGTATATTGCTTCCATAAGCGGGGTGGATATAACAGTGCTTATGGCTGTTAGTAAAATTACTGTCTGGAACATTAATGAAACAAACGACGATTGCTTGGAGATTGAACATGTTAACAAGAGGCAAAGTGAGTCGAGCAAAAATACACATTAAGAAGGGATAAAGCTTGAGAATGTTGATGTTTTTGTGTATTTTATTATTTGTAATTTGGTCTGGCTTCATTTCATTGTTGTTAACAAGCATCCAAGAAAGATCAAAACGGTTATTTTCTGCATGTCTACAGGTAAAGACGAGTTCTCCTGCAGTGCAACCTCAGGTTAAAGGGCCTCTGTTGATTCCCATCTATGTGTATAACTGCGTTCATGATAACGTGACTGAATCACTGGTGAATCGCTGGACATTCACATTGCCACCAGATATCTATGAAGACTTTAGTTTTGTGTCAGAAACAGGAGACAAGCATCATGTGCCTCCTTTCGTGAATGATCACCAAGCTTCCTTTGCTGTCCCAGAAACCACAGTTGGTGAAAAAGATGGGGACTTTTCTCGTAGCAATGGCCGCATGTCACTTGACCGACGTTCCAACGACAGTAACTGTGATGGTTGTAGTGATTTCAGACGTCATGTTCAGTTTGTATCAGAAACTTTCTTCAGCTGCTTTGTCACAGGTAAAATCAATGGTGCATAATTAAGTTTTCTTTCATATTTTGATGTAAATCTTCATGTGGTTGAGAGATTTTTATAGGTTCTCTTTCTGCTTTTTCCTATAAGCAGCAGGGTGACTGGAAGTACTTTGATATTTGTTCTCTGTGCTACAGGTCTGTATCAAAGTCTTCATAACCACTTCTTTGTAGACAAGAGTGACATTGAGGCAGCCATAGGCAGCATTTGCGAAGAAACCCTGGAGATAGACATGACAACATTTTTGCTTGCTTCCTGCAGCCATATGCAACATCTAGCTTCGCAAGTTACTCGTAAAATTGCTGCTGCACAGGATGGCGACTTGGGCCCCACCCGACATTCTGTTCGCTTCATGGAGATTCTGGAAATTGAAAGGTCTGAGTTTGCACATTCTGTTGTGGTATGCCCTGGCTGCCTTGGCTCAAGGGGTATGTTTGGTTTTGTTATTTCGCTCGTTCTAACAGAACACTGACAACATAAAACCATGCCAAGAATGGGGAAATAACTACTAGTCTGTGCCCAATTCTTGGGTTAATTTCCTGCCTTGGTTACTAAACCTGTTGAAATATTACTAATGTAGAGATTTGCTGCTTACTGTCACCTCCTTGATGTCAGTCTAGGTGTTTTATTTGGCCTAGAAAAATGTACATATTTTCCCTGTTCTACTTAGTGCAATCTGAAACTAGTGGCAACACAAATCAAAATGAACCTTATATATGAAGGCACTCCATCATCACGAATCATGTCTCTGTTGACATTTTTACAACAGATGAAACGTTTAACTTAAAAAAAAAATGTGACTGCCGCTTGGAAATATACCTAAGTTAACAATACAGTAAAACCTGCCTTGTGCGGCCCCCCTGCCAAGACAGGTGGCCACCTGCTGTCTCTGGACACTTATGATTGGCACAGATTAGTTTCTAACAGTATGTCATCTTAAACCAGGGGTCACCTGCCAAACGCGGACAGGAACAGTGACTTTAGGGACAAAACTTGAACTTCACCTGTCCTGAGTGTACAACTTTACATGTTTTTTGGGTCTCCACCACCTCCCCCAACTTTTTTTTTTTTTTTACATTCATGTACACGCGTGACCTCATCTGAGAACTTGCACCCACAAGCTTCCTGTTTAGAATGCCTTTGCGCGTTACAGTTTAGGTCATCTAGTCCTGGTGCTCCTCCATCCACCTTCTGGTGCTGCGCTAGCGGACCCTGCTGTTGGACACTCCTCACTGCAGAAGCTGGCCTGTGACACTTGCACATGCAAGTGGCCATGTCTCAGGCGCGTCTGCTGGGATTCTCTCTGAATCTTGGCCAATCGCTACTCGTGCCATCATCGGTCTTTCACGTCCTTCAGCATGGTGTTTGACACCATTGTCTAGACGGTCCGTTTGCGCCTGGATGCTTTGACCGTCTCCAGCAGTTGGCAACAGGTGTCGATGGCTCCACTGGCCCACCCTCGGGGAGAGTTTCTAGGACCCATCCACCAGGTGTGCACTGGTTCCAGAACTGGATGCGTTTGCCCCTGTTCCAGCCATGGACCTCCCTGGCCTGGCTGACATCAGGCTTCCCATTGTGCACCCTCCGCCCCTGGCAGACGTCTTATGGCCTTTTCCCTCTTGCCAACCACATCTCGTTCTTGGTGGTCGGTCCTCTTGTCAGTCCCAGCTGTATGGGTGCCCAGGGCAGCAGGCCTTCGCCACCCTTGCTTAGCAATGGGTTCCTCGTCGCTGCTGTGATCTGTGGTATCCCAGGTTTGCGTTTTTCTTCAGGTTCAGCCCCAGGACCTCTTCTTGTTCTGCCAGTGCTCTGCTCTCCTCCCATGAGCTCTGCATGCAGCTTCCTTTGGTGATGGCATCTGGCCGTCACGACAGCATGACTGATGCCTTCTGGGTTGGAGATTGATGCCCACCAGGAGCGTGATGGCTCTTGGTCTTTGTTTTTCTTGCCATTTTCTGGTCACTAATCAGAGCCCTGGTGACTGGTTCCCGACAGTCACTATCCTGCCCTTGTCCACGATCCTGGCTCCATCCACACACGACCCTGCAGCCTGGACAACCGCACAGATTCGAACGCCTGCCTCTCTCTCTCTCTCTGGATCTCACCTGTTGTGCAGTGTGCCTTGCCACGGCAACTACAAACGGGGGGGTCCCTGCTCTTGGCGGCTGCTCGCGTGCATGAGGTTTGGGCGTGGGCCGCCTCACTCAGTTCTGAGGTGCACATGCACCAAGATTCTGCAGGCGGTCTACTGGCACTCGAAAGATCCTTTTCAGCTCTCCCTCAGGGATCTTTTGTGCTGCTGGGAGGACGGCCTTTGGGGTGGGTGCTGTTTTGAGTCATCCACCTCTGGTCTGCTCCGTCCTCCTCACCCTGGTAAGTTTTGGTGTCACCCATCTCCTTTTTGTGCTAATCAGCACTTTGTGTCATGGTACAGTATTGTGACAAGAAAATATAAATTTCTTGTTTTAAATTTGTGTTTCTTTAGCAATACTTACCATGGCCCATCATAGGCCCACCCTTCTCCCCTCTGGCTTGTTCTCTGGGTTGAGAAAGTCAGGGTGACCTTGTCAGTGAGCTGTGCGCACTGGTGGCGTGTGGTGTGCGCATGTGTGGAGGGGCCTTTCCAGAGTTGAGTTGGTGGGTATGTATTTTTGGAAGATGCATTTAGATATTGCTAATTGAGAATATTGCACTTTGGGTCATGTTTGGAAACAAACATGGCAAAGTAGCGAATGGTCATTTAGGTGGTTTTTTTGTGTGAAACATTGACTGCATAGCCAGCTATACTTAATTCTCTGAAAGCTGTGTATTCATTATAAGTGTTACTTTTTTAATTTATCCATACTTCATTCTTTTGTTTTTTTGCTGGAAAGTGATGTAACAAAAGTTTTCTTCCATTAACTATTTTCGCACAATAAATACTGGATACATAACTACATGCATAGAATGAAAGCTTTTGGTACTTCTTTTTCTTCATCCACTCTTGCAGTCTTGAGAAGACCCCATGAGAAGACAGTGTCATTAGTGAGCTGGATTAATCTTCAGTGGTAACCGCAGACTGCAATATCAAGATAATGTTTTAGGAAACTGTCATTGTGAAAAAGATTGCTAGACATGATGAAGAGGCTTTACAGAATACTGGTAGCAGACATAATGCTATGATGTCTTATGTCAGCATTAGGAATGTAGTTTTAGGGCAGGATGTCTAACAAAAACTACAGCCATCCTTTGGTGGTGATTGCAGTAATGATGGAGACATGGTGGTGCCAGAGATCCTTCAGCTGCCATATGGAATGGTTCCATTGCTGCCATCACTCTTTGCTGATTCTACTTGTGAGCATACACCAGGACTTCACAAGCTTGTGCAGGACAAGTTCCTGGAGATTGTTCGCTGCTGGTTTCAGCCAGTTCCAACTCTGCCTGACTACTACTTCTACTGTGCTGAGTTACAACATAATTCTTTGGTAAGGAAGATTGTGCTTGACATCATAATTATCATCGTCATCATCACCATCATCAATTTTCACCATTCACCAATCATCAACCACCACCACCACCACCACCACCACCACCACCACCA